>JASDQU010507708.1:38348-55867 GCA_032191745.1 Picea mariana | reverse complement strand
AAACATATCTAGTAAAGAGACTAGCTACACACTCTTCATTTTTCAAATTCGTCTTCTCCACATTATATATGACATGTAATCCCAAGGAAGTGAAATGCATAATTTTTCTACTTGGAACACTCTTTATAACTTGAGGATATCAGTTTCATGGACTTGCCCATCATGTCAATCCTATCACCTATTAGAAATCTAATCTTAATCACTTCATTCAATTTGATTCTTAATTACATCCTTCATTTATGATAAGGGATTCAATCTATCTAGGATGTGACCTAAGATTAATTTCACCTTACCAAAGTGCCTTAATTATTCGTATTTCCTTCACGATTTCCTCTTACCTCTCATGGGTTGAAGATGATTATATAATGTTTTGCATTTTTATCATTGTCATTAATAATCAGAGGAAACACATACCTTGGGGTGCAATGTTGATAATCTTTGAATCAGATTTTTATGACTAAGGTTTGTTGGTGGACTGGTATCTTTAGAAGATAGATGAAATTGAAGTCTTATGGTCTATTTTATTTGACTTGATTGATTCTAATTACAGGAATGAGATGGAACATCTAGAGGATCCAAATCTCGTAACAATCAAAGACACTAAGTCTTATGTTAAAGAAAATATTGCAAGAAAAACACATAGTGATTATATCTCAAGAAGAAGAAGGTGATATTTGATTGAATGGACAACAGATGGATACTTAATGACAACATTGACACTTACATGAGTTTTATGATAGCCAACATAGTCTAAGCTCACAATAGCTTAGCATGATTTTCCTAGGATTAGTTTAATTATGATCTCGAATTTTCTTTTTAGTTAATTTTCATTTCAATAAGTCACTGATTTAAGCGGAGGATTTCTTCCCAAATTGTCTAAGAGATAATCATATCATTTTATTTTGTTATACAGGTTTGGAAATAGCTTATGCAACCAACAACTCAGGAATTTTCTCTTGAAATGAAAGAAACTTAGGGAAGTGTTAATCTAAACTTGGTTGCTCAGATTCCTTTATGACATTTTTTTATCAACCAAGATCATCACCAACTAAAATTTTCATCAGAAATATAGTCTCATTCATACATTTACATGTTGAATTATGATCTGGTTGATATTTGGAGTCATTTTAATGACTATTTTGATGACCTCCATAACTATAATTTTTTTTCTCTTTGCCTTATTAGATTGAATTATTGAATCTTTGTGGTTAATGAAAATTTTTTCTAGAAAAAAGAAAATGGCATTGTGGTGAGAAATATGAAATGTAATTTTTGTTATTAAAAATTTCAACGTTTTCAAATATGCAAAAGGAATTGATTATGTCATGAAATATTGAGAGTTTATGGGTTTGTGGAATGTTTCAAGTGATGTAATTTTTAGAAAAGCGTTTAACCCATTTTGTTCAATTCCTAGAAGATTTTTATGTTGCATTGAATGAAAGAAATTGTATGTGATAGTTGGATTGGAGGATTGTGTTGCGAAATTTTCACTAGATTATCAATTCTTGTAATCTCGTTTGTCCTTCATTTCAGATCTTTACTCTGGGAATTTTTTTTTTGGGTTTGATGTTGAATGGGTAACATTTATTGACCGATCATTACCCTTGGCTTACTTTTGAGTGTTCACTTGAAAACACTTTCATTGTTGTTGCACGAGATTTGTTGGGTTCTATTCTTTTTTTTTAGCCATTTTTCATCCTTTTGATGACTGACATTCTAGTTTTAGACTTCTCCTATTTTAATTTTATTTTTCATGAATTGACTTCCGATTTCATTCTTTATTTTTTATTGTACATAGTGCTTCTATCTTTTAATTCGAATGTTGGTATGGTCCCTAAGTTGATTTTACTTCTCGGACTTCCTTGAGGATTACTCTTTAAAATTTGTGTGAGGGGATGGTCCAATTCTGGTCACATACTAAAGAATTTTTTTACAAGTCATAATATGAATGGGCTGCTCTATCTAAATGTGCATTCACCAAGTTCTTAGTTGTGGGTATGGACTGATAGTTGTGGTGGAACCACATGTTTCTACTAAGCGTACCATGATAATCCATAAGTATAGGAAAGTGTCTATCTATCTTTTTCTTTGAGCTCCATTCACATCATATTAATAAATGGCCAATACTATGATGGTTTTTGGGGAGACCTATGGGTTAAGATAAAATGAATAACATATATTCAGCATATCAAATCAATTATTGTACCACCATGCTTCCTTCACACCCTATGTGCATATGCATATCTATATACAAATCTAAAAGGGTGATATATTTTTAAATAAAAAGGAAGATGAAAGAAATATTAATAGCGTGGGAAGTACAAGTAAACTTGTCACTGCTATGGACACTTACTGGCAGCAAGGCCATCCTTGTATGGTGTTGAGGTAACTTTTTCGAGGCTATGGACTCTCGTTGGCAGTTGTTATGGGATTTTTCCCTTGTGAATTTGGGTCATGTCACAACAAAGATTGACCAAGTGAAAGACAGAACCCTAACCCACACACAAGACTTGTAATGAAATAATTGTTTTATCATAGAGGGAAGAAATTTTCACACCTTGTATCCTTACGTTTAGTGTCGTTCCCCCTCCTGACCCTATTACTTCTCTTGAATCCAACCGTCAGCACTGCCTCGAAGTCAACCACCCAGGTTCCTTCAAAAGGTCCTTCAAGCATCATTCGGTAATATTTCCCTTCCTTGGATGACCCAATTAGGATAGGAACCCACCTTATGGCCATATAATGAAAAGGAAGGAAATCTTGAACAAGGGTTCTAGGTTACAATGATGCTACTCATAGGATGAAGAGGAATAGGGAGACTTGAAATTTCCTTAGTAATTTGGAAGTAAAGGGCGTCATTAAATCTACTAGATGAGCTTAGGAATTTGGAAGAGGTACATGGTCGAAGTCAAGATGTATGGAGACTCAAGACTACCCTTGGTTGGGGGTATATGCGAAGTAGAAGTGGCTGCAACCATTCAACTAACTCAAGTGTCAGGGGGACAACAAGACGTGAGATAAGTTGTGCCAGAGGCGGGACAAAGTGAATAAACTCAGAGGGTAGAGGTAAGTGGCATGTGGGATACTCAAAGGATATGGATGATGTCAATAAGGGTAGATGATAAAGAGTGCCCCAACCAATGGCGACATGGGTTGTGTTTTCCAAAAAGGGAAGAAGGTCGCCAAAGGTGACGACCAAAAGGTAATGTAAATGATGGAAACAAAGGCGTTTGTACAATAAATAAAGAATACTTTGGGATAAGTGTACAAATACAGAAATGGGTGCCCCAATGTAACATGGTTGGCCCAGGTAGGGCACAATTTGCTTGGAGTACTAGTGGAGGGTGGGGGGGCCCATGGGTGGGTTTCTGTATGAGGTAGGTGAAATGAAGGGAAATTTGCAGATGGGCAAACTGATTCTAGATGAAATGGAGGGTTCATGATACTGCAGAGGTGCAGTCAAAAATAGAACCTTGAAGAGATAATCTGGGAGTCTGGTGGGAAATCTAGCAAAATGAGGAGAATGAGTATGTGGCTGATTCGCGACATGATGTAAGACTATCGGGACTCCCATCCCTAAAGGTTCGAAAAACAGCATGAGTGTCAATGTGAAAAAGGGTGCTATGAATGGGACAACTCATGTGGGTAAGAGTGCTACCGGGTGACAGTACCGAAGATAAAAATGGAGGTGTTGGTACTGCAAAGCCAGAGATGGGGATACTTGAGGAAAATATCAGAGGGTGTAACTGGAGATGCAAGTGAGATTCAGAGGGAATGACTACATGCCAGTGCTGAGTATATACCTGAAGGGGTTGTGTTGATGTATGATGACCAAGTACCTGCACACCTGAAAACCAAATGCCCAACGTGAACAATATCTAAAGAGAATCGAACAGACTAGCATTTATTTGATAATTTTGAATATGCGCATGCGTACCTAGTCAGGGTATGAAAAAATGGCATCCCATGGGCTCGGGATGAAAAGAGGCCCGGGGAATATCATGATGTAGATGACGGGATGCTGATCCCGTGGCTGAAGACGGATCGAGAAATGGACACGCGGAGCTCCCGGAATGGTGAGTGGAAGTTTGGCGAAAAGGCCTATATATAGTTGTAGGGCCCACATTGCCACCTCATTTGTACTTGCTGCTATAGTGACTGGACGAGAAGTATTTAGAAAAGATTTGGAGATTCTGGGAGGACAAAGCATTCGTTAGAGGACTAGCGAGCTTCAAGTTGGTGGTCTAAACATCCTGCATAGAATTAGGGTTTCTATTTTTGGGCAGGGGCTATACGGAGGGTCGTACAGGGGGTTTTATGGGTGTGGGCCCCCACATGCGCAGGCGATCCGGAAGTATGCGCGCACAAGTGTGAGCCTACCCACCAGATAGGCGTGCATGGGGGTGCCTATAAGGGGGACAAAGGCATGCACTATGTGTGCACCTATTGGCTTCACAGTTGTGCATGTGTGCGTGGCTGTGTATTGGATAGGCGTTCTTTAATGCGTGTCTGTGTTCGTGACAGGGGCGCATGAAGGCGCCCCTGTATGTTGAGCAGGTGCACACCCATCCGTGCCTGAAGGATGGACAGGTGCACCGGAGTGCGCGCCTGTGGAGTGGACAGGCACGCATACGTGCACGCCTGTGGAGTGAACAGGCGCGCATGTGTGTGTGTCGGTGGGTTAAATAGCCATGCCTTGGAGGCAAGGTTGACGGGTGTAAAACTTATCTTTTTAATGTTGGTTATGGTCCATTTGGATGACTTAGGATTGTTTTATATGGCTGTAGGCGATCATTTTTCACGATG
Source organism: Picea mariana (assembly GCA_032191745.1). Classification (NCBI taxonomy): domain Eukaryota; kingdom Viridiplantae; phylum Streptophyta; class Pinopsida; order Pinales; family Pinaceae; genus Picea; species Picea mariana. The sequence continues at coordinate 51,061 of JASDQU010507708.1, read as the reverse complement.
CTCGTTGGTTGGCGAGAGCGGGATTGGTCTCAGCTGAGGGATGTTGTGGCGATTGAGGATCTGGGTGTACGTGCTACTTTGGAAACCTGTGGGCTACTGAAGTTTTTTGAGTGCCTGTTGATACAGGCACAGGAGTATCTCCTACAGTTCCTTATCCAGATGTGGATTCTAGACCTGCATTGTTTCTTAGCATGGGGAGAGCAGATTGCCTTCATTGCGGTGGAGGACATATATTTTTTGACAGGGCTCTCATTTCGGGGAATACCCCTACCGGTGGAGCCGGTAATGCCTAGGGATGTGGTGCTAGTGACAGTGGGTCGGAGGTACTGTTCGGGGGTGAAATTTATGTTGGGCATTGTTGTGAGCATTAGGGCGATGGATGCTCTAGTGCATCGTTGTATAGCAGCGATGATTGTGAGAGTGTATGGGTCTCTTGCGACGCGGCGAATCAGTGGTGGTCAGTTGTGTGTGATGGAGAGGGTATTGGCCAGTGAGCAATTTGCCTGTGGCCTTACGCTACATGCCAGGATGGTAGGGCAGCTGGACCACTATCGGTCCACAGATACAGGAGAGTTTTCCTTTGGGTCCATCCTAGTGGCCTGGTTTTTGGAGAGGGTGCCTATGTTGCACCCTAGGATTTTATTGGGTGCGCCTGGGGCACGAGAGTCGCGACTAAAGTAGTGGTCGACTATTTTTCTTCACCACGGTGGTGGCGATGGCAGCCACTTCTTTACTGCTAAGGCGGCATAGGTGTGGCAGAAGATGCCGCAGGTGATTTTACAATTCCCATATGCTGGTGTTGACTTTCGAGAGGATCCTGGGGAGGTTTTTGATCACCGAGGTATGTTTGTGAGTTTTATATATATGTTTTTTGAGATAGCATGACATATTTATATGATATAGATGATAATACTATATGTTGCTTGTTTGTATGTGCAGATGTGGCACCTCGCGGGCGCGAGGTGGAGTTACTGAGAGCGTCGGCTCGCTAGGAGCCAGGGAGACAATCACAGGCAGGGCCGCGGGTTGGAGAGAGATTTCGACATGAGGATGTCGAGGCAAGACCAGCTCATTCTAAGAGAGCAGCGAGTAGACACCGGTTTGATGACCCTAGTGCCGGGCCATCACATGCTCCTCCGGCGGATGCTGGAGTAGATTTTGAGGACATATGTCGTCACCTAGAGGCAGTGCTACAGGGCGTGTCTGAGGGCATGTGGTCACGTATCCAGGATGAGGGCATCCTGGAGAAGTGCATGGGGGTTTCGCCGTTGTGGCGGGCCATGGTACGACGAGCAGCAGTAGCAAGTGCTGCTATGATCGGATGGTTACCTCCTGGGTAGGAGGGACCAGTAGTGGGTGGGAGACCACCGCCTAAGGGAGGGGAAAGAGGTGGTGCTCTAGAGGCACCTTGAGTGGTGTTCTATGTATTTTGGTATTTTTGTATATAGGTTGGTGAGCCCATTTTGTACCGAGGTGCTTCACTGGCCTGCGGATACTTGTATTTTTGTATGTAAACATTTGGATGGCACTGTGGACCGTTTTATATATACATGAGTATACATATCGAGATCTATGTGGTGTTTACATGTGTTTTGTTAATGTTTGATGATGTCTAATCTATGTATATGTTGTGACAAGTTTTTGATATGTTTATGTATGTGTAGAGGTATCTTGATGTGATATATGCCAGTCTAACACAATGTTAGCTATGTTATCTGTAATTTGATTCAATTATCTTGGAATATGTGTAAATGTAATGGAATCGAAATGTCGAGATAAAAGTCTAACCTGTAGGTATTTGCGAAAGAGGAAAGGATCGCGTACGTGGTACACATTGTTGAGCTGGAGAACGACAAGTTGAGAGCCGAGAAAGATGCTAAGGTGACGAATACGATGATGTTGGGCATTGGCCAGGAGGCCAATGACGGCAGTGTATTCGGCTTGGTTGTTGGTCGTTGAACCCAAACATATGTCGCTTGAATGGAGAATTTCATGTGAGGGGGTGTAGAGAACCCAAGCAGCCGAAGCGAGATTTTGTGTCCAACGGCTGGCGCCGTCAGCGTAACCGATGTGGTAGGCCGGTGGAGGAAGCATCTGTCAATAGCAAAAATGATAGTTTAGACGTGAGGGATGGAAAAAAGATTAAAAACACTATAAAATAAATAACCTAAAGTAGAATGACTACGTTTAAGCATAAAATTTCTTTAATTATAACCCATTGACGGGTTCTTTGAGAGAGAGGCCTTCGGGAGAGGCCAGGATGTATGCGCCTTTGGTGAGGCAATGTTGGATAATGTATGGGCCATGCCATAGTGACTTGAATTTGCCAGGGCCAAAGGTATCATGAGTGATATCGTAAGAAAGGACGAGGTCACCTTCGTGAAATGAGTGAAGGTTGACATGTCGATCAAAAGTGGCCTTTGATCGTTTTTTAGCTTCCTCATTGTTCTGTAATGAAGATCAACGATCTTCATCCAGGGACTCTAAGTTCAGCAAGAGCTGCTCCATTGGAGCAGTGTCGGGTAATAGCTCAATTGCGGTGCGTAAGGTGCGAATTTCGCACTCGATGGGAAGAGTGGCCTCAACCCCATGAACTAGATGTAATGGTGTGAAACCAGTAGTTGTTTTCACAGTCGTACGGTAAGCCCATAGCATGGAAAATAACATATGATGCCAATTGGTCTTATGTTTATTAACCGTGTGTTGTAACATGGTCTTGAGGAACTTGTTAACTGCTTCGACCTGTCTGTTAGACTGAGGGTAATATGGTGAGGCAAACTTGTGGGAGAATCCTAACCGAGATGAGATTTCAATGAAAATGCCATTCTCGAAGTGTTTCTCATGATCGGAAACAAGTTGGAGTGGTACTCCAAAGCGAGATATGACGTGGTTAAAGAAAAAATGCGTTGCGGTGTCAGCGGTATTATTGAAGGTGGGCATAGCTTCAGTCCATTTGGTGAAGTAATCAACTACGACAACAATGTATTTGTGTTCATTGCTGGAGGGAGGATTACAAGTCATGAAGTCGATGCCCCATTTAAAAAAAGGGCCGGCAGTGATGACTGGATGAAGAAGAGTAGGTGGTGCTAGGGCTTTGTTGGCATAAAGCTGACACTTCTCGCATCGTTTTATCGCATGAATGCAACCATGAAACAAGGTAGGCCAAAAGTAACCTTCTCGGATAATATTTTTAGCAGTGGATATTCTTGAAAGATGGCCCCCACATGCGTCGTTGTGGCAGTCGTTTAAGACTCTATCGGCCTCATCAATGGTCAAGCATCGACGAAGAATGGTGTCGACCCCTCACTGGTATAAGATGTCTCCAATGAGGAGGTAGTGGGGGGCTTGGTGGCGAATACGGCGATGATCATCTTGTGAAAGGTGGTTACCGAATTTTTGAGTTCAGAGGTAGACGAGGAGGTCGTCGCACCAAGGATCATCCGAAGTGATGTAAAAGAGGTGTTCGTCGGGAAAGTCGGTATTGACGGGGGCACTGGGTGTGTCAGAGGGGAGGGCCATGACAAGTTCGGTGAGAACGAGAGCTTTCTTGCTCTTGGGTGTTGAGAATTAAAGATCGTACTCCTGAAGGATAATGATCCATCAGGCAAATTTGTCGTTAATTTTCCAACGACTAAGCAAGTATTGCATAGGGTTGGAATCTGCTACAACCTTAGTTGTGCGAAGCAGAATGTAGTGACGCAGTTTCTGAACTGCGAGGACAACTGCAAGGGCNCACCTAGCTGAATGAGAACTCCTACTACTGAAATAGTTGATGTTGATATGTAGAGGATATAGTCGCGATTGTAGTCAGGTGCACTAATTAAAGGGGTGTTGGAGAGCGCCATTTTAAGATCGTCAAATGACTGTTGGGCATGTTCATCCCAGTGAAATGGGATGTCATGACGTAGTAAGCAAAGGAAACCGTGTGCGTGAATGGCATAGTCTGGGACAAATCATCGTAGAAAGTTAGCCTTGCCTTGTAGGCTCTGGAGTTGACGTAAATTCCGAGGTGGTGGAATTTTAGTGATAGCTTAGACTTTGAGGGGGTCCACGGTAATACCGCTTTGGGAAATGATGAATCTGAGGAGGCGCCCCATGGTGACGCAGAATATGCACTTGAGGGGATTCAAGCAGATGTTGTACTGATGGCACCATTCGAAGATGATCCGTAAATCATCAAGGTGTTGGGTGTGTTTCTTGGATCGAGTTGTGAGGTCGTCCAAGTATGCAAGGATGATATGAGCCAGATCGTGAAAAATGTATGTCATAGCCCGTTGGAAAGTTGCGCCAGCATTCTTTAGTCCAAACGGCATGACACGATATGAAAAAGTACCCCAGGGGGTAGTAAATGCGGTTTTGTACTGATCAGCTGGGTGAATTTGGATTTGATTATAACCAAAGAAACTGTCCATGAAGGATAGAGCCTCATGGTCTACACAGTCATCGATAATTTGATCAATGAAAGGCATTGGAAAGTTGTCTTTGGGACATGCGTGATTGAGATCACAAAAATCTGTGCAGACACGGATAGTGCCCTGTTTTTTGTTAACGAGTGCAGGGTTGGAAATCCATGATGTATAGGCGATGAGGTAGATGAACCCGGCAGCGCGTAATTTGTCAATATCAGCTTTGATGGTCGCCGCTTTGGATGGGTGTAGCGGTCACTGTTTTTGAGGAACTGGGGTTATGTCAGGCCAAGTGTCGATGCGATGTTCGACGATCGAGGGATCAAGGCCAGGCATTTCTGTATATGACCAGGAAAAAATATCCCGATATTCCTAGAAGAGGGTTTTATAGGCGGTGATTTCTTGAGGAGTGCAAGCGGCTCCAATGGTGATTTCCTCGACGACGCCATTTTTGATGGAAATATTGATTTTGATGGTCGGGGAAATGTTGGCCATGTTTCCTTCTTCAAAAGCATCAGGGGCAGGAATGGGGTTGTTGAACCAGTCGATATGCCCTGATGGGATAAAATCCTTGGTTTCGACCGCGTATATGGGGTGTTGGTTAGGAGGTGTGAAGGCTTTTTGTGGAAAGAAGAGTGCTCGGTGGTGCAGCGCATCCCATGGGTAGTCAGGGTTGTTTAACTCTTCGAGTATTTCCTTGTCACAGTGGAAGTGACAGGAATACAAGGGGTCGTGAAGAGTGATATTGATGACTATTGTCATGTGGTTGCCCCCTAGTGATGAAGAAGCAGGGGGAAAGACGCAAGGATATTACGACGGTTCGCTCGACATGAACCAAATACCGAAGTACTGATGAGTACCCGTGGTAGTGGGATGTAAAATTTCCGTAGGGAAATGAACGGAAGAATTGGGGGGATTTGGGGGTGAATCCTTAGATAAGTCATCCAAGAACCTGTTATTGAAGACTGTTGGAAGGGCTTCAGGTTCAGAAGAAATGACATGAAGAATCTCTAGTGATGAGGTAAGGTCAACCATCGATTTTGTGGGTCTTGGAAGCAGGGTCAATTGGCGTTGCCTGTATTCAATGATCATAGGACACTGGTATGTAAAATGATCTAAGGATTCACATAGAGAGCATAGGCATCTCATACGTTCATTGACTGAAGTTGTGACATAATGGATGTCAGTGATTTTTGGTATGGATGACGAAGCTGTACTGGGTTTGCTCTGAAAGCTTTGGCGTACTACGACTAATGTCTGTCGAAAGTGGGGTAGTGTTGGGCAATGGTGGGTATAATGGCCATATTCTGAACATATAGTGCAAGTGAATTTGGTTTGCAACCCTTTACTACTCGAATGAGGGGTGGTAGCGACAGCACTGGCTATAGTGGCGAGTGTTGAGGGAGTTTGATTGAGTGGAATCAAATTTTGTAACTCTGGTAGAGATGGGCAGTTGTTGGTTTGGTGTCCATCTTTCTCACATAGCGCACAAGGGGGTTGGATGCGTGGGGGAAGTGGAGTTGTGGGCTCCTTCTTCTTTCTCCTGCCCCCAACTATGGCAGGGGGAGTAGTGAGTGGGGGTGTAGAGGGTATGGTGGGAGTAAGTATGGGAATCATCATTGGGATTCCTTCCATTTGAGGGGGAAGGGATGGTCGAGGGACCATCTCGGGTGGATGTAAATACCAAACTGGAATTGCTAACACCATATTAGGGAGGGTAAGCGTTGCAGCTACTTGGAAAGCTTCGACGCTAGGTGGAGGGTAAAAGAAGGGGATTTGAGTGATGGCTTGGGGAACTATCTCCCAAACTAGGATATGGCCTTGGGGAGGGGTGAAATCATGGACTGGTGGGGTCGACGAGTTCGCAGGAGGCTCATGAGGGGGGCATTCTGCAACTAGTGGGACTTTAGATATGATAGAAGCCTCCCTAGGAGGAAGGGTATCCTCTATGTCAGTTCCGTTAGATGACATGATGCATACTTGATTGGAAGGATGAAGAAGCGGTGGTGCTCCATGGTAAGTTCCTAACAATGATGGATCTTTGAAAATTTCGGGACCCATTTCGATGAGTGGGTATGCATCATGACTCGTGTGGATGAGAGGAAGAATGTTATTGATGTTGGTAGACGGGTTAGGCTCGTAATGTGAGAATTGGTCAATGGTAATGATCTTCTCATTGTGGGGGAACATCATTGTTCGAAAGACGGAAGAGGCAATTGCCTTCATAGCGTACATGTAGCTATGACCAAACAGGATATTATAATCGAGTGGGGCGTCGATAACTTTGATGTCGATGAGAATAGTCTTGCCCGTGAGTTCTACGGGGACATTTTGGAAGAGCCCTTCAAGAGATGATGGTCATCCATCATAAGCTCGTAAGGTAATGGCAGAAGGTATGAGTTCGGGGGAACCAAGTTTCTTCCATACAGATTTGGACATAATGCATGTAGATGCACCTTCATCGATGATACACCGATGAACTATAATGTTCTGTATTTTTACTAGGATTTGAAAAGCGATCAAAGCGGGAAGGCGAGGTTCTCCACTGTCGAGATCAAAGGTAATGAGTCAAGTATCTGTGGGATCGACTGCCCCCAAGGTGGAAAGTAATGATTTCCACTGAGTGGGACAAGTATAAGGGATTTCTAAGACTAACATGGCAGCCAGGGATTGTGCTAAGTCATCAACCAAACTGTAATTATGAGCTGCCCTAGCCTGTGGGTTGTGGACATTACTGCGCAATGGGATGTGAGGGATGCGAAGAGGTGGTTCTGTGTTAGGGTGAGTGATCACCAACGAGGGTCCTGTTGGTGCGGGGATTGTCTCTAGAGGATTGGGAGGAGACTCAGTGGGTGCATGATACTGACGATTGCATGTTTGCAGAAGGATTTCTTCCTCACTAGTGAGGAGGATCATGTGATCTGTTGTATTGTTTGGGTTGAGGTACTGTCCCACCTAAGGTGGGGGAGGCTATGTGTCATGTTGGGTGTTTATCACACTTTGGTGTGGAATAGGATTCTGCAGCATGGCAAGGGGGAGGTTGTTTCACGTATTGTTGTGGGGCCTGCTGAGGGGCAGGCGGGGCTGGAGGATGGGGTAGACTGCCTGAATCTTTCAGCCATTTGAAATCAACGATTTGGGGGCAATGATGAGTATAATGATTGAACTCACTGCAAAGGGCACAAGGGAAGTTGGTTTTAACATTATTGTTATTTCTCCTTTGATGCCTATTGTTATTTCCCCCCTAGGGGTTCTAATTCCCTTGGTTCTGGTTGCCCCCAGTAGGTTGGTTCTACTAGGGTTGATTCCCGCCTTGACCTGGGTTGTTGTTGTTCCTGTTTCTTCCTTTCTTTTTAGCATTGTTCAACGAGTGAGTCAGATTTTCCGTATTCAGCTGTTCGAAATTTTGATATTGCTGAACGGGAGAGGGTTGAACAAAATTCACCCCGGCATGAGGATGTGGGGGAGCCATGGGTTATGGGGGACCAGGAAATGGAAAGTACATATTCTGTGGGGGTAACGATCCGTAAGGTACATAGGAAGGCGTGGTTCTTTTGCTAGTACTATAAGCTGAGGAAGAGGGGGTACCAGAACTCGTTTGAATAGGTGGATGTATGGGGGGTGACGGCAGTGGCCCACTGATGGGTGGAGGCATAGCAACAGGGTATGGTTGTTGATAAGAGGGTGGGGGGTAATAAGAGGTGCCTCTGTATGCTGGCGGGTATTGAGGTGTTCCATACATTGGTGGTTGTTGGGGTTGTGGACTGTGGTGAGTGGTATTACCAATCAGTCTGTCTGCTGAGTGAGACATCCCAGGTTTGTCTTGGCCAAACGGTACAGGTTTTGGGAGATCAGGAAGTACAGTGTATAAGTACCCTGACTGTGAATAGATGAGGTCGTATTTTTGAGCCTTACTGATGACTTCTTCTTCTGATTGAGGGAAGGTGGAAGCTACATCCTTACCGAGGAGAGAAACAAGTGATCTAAGAAACCAATCAAGACACTGTTGTTTGGTGGTTTCTGCTTTGCACAAACTACATCGCCTACACCACTCGTGAATGTGATCAGTGATATGTGTGGCTGAGGTTTGTTTGAAATTAGAGAGTAGTTCTAGACCATTGTCATGGCGGATTGGTAATTGGAAGAAGGTCAAAAATGCTTTGGCCAAGGACTTGAAAGTCGCATGGGACCCTTATTTTTCATATACATACCATTTGGCCGATGGGACAGTGAGTGTGCGTTGAAATAATTGCAGTATGATGGAATCATCCATAATGCTGTTGGAAGAGCACCATAGGTGAAAAGTCATGACATGGTTGGGAGGTTCATCTCCTGCCTTTCCTTCAAACTTGGGGATGTCTGACGGTAGTTTGGTGGGCATTGCAGGCCATGTGGGGTCATGCAATATAGGATCATTTGTGAGTTTGCTTAGATATGGTATGTTAAGAGAGGACAAATATGGCATCTGTAGTGGGGGGGGAGGATTAGCTCCAGCCATGGTGTAAGTGTGTTGTGAACCTGACCCTTGAGGGGGGCTAGGTGGGTTGGTACTTTCTCCTTGAGAGGAAGTTGGTCCTCCGCTTCCATGTAAAGGAGAGCGAGTGGACGGAAGGACTTGGGAAGTGGACCCAAGTAATGTGGAACCAAGCAAAGCTGATCCTAAGACAGTAGCACTCACAGGAGTGTGAGACGGTGGTGTCGATGAGTGGGCAAGACCAGACACTCCCCCTAAGATAGGAGGGAGGTTTAGCAAGCGTCGAGAACGACGGGGATTCTATGGGTCCTCTATGATGTCCAACTAGCTGAGTGAATGTGTGTAAATGGTGGTGAGAGTAATAAAGAAATGAGAGCCTTTGTTGCAAATTTAGTCAATATATATATCCAAATCAAAATGTAGTCAGAAGTGCATCATACATAAAGTAGTTTGAAAAAGAAGCATATATGTGGATAAGTGGGTTTTGTCTACATGGGGAATCAAAGAAAACAAATGCTCGTGTCCTAAAAGATGTAACATCCTTCTCTCAAATAGCACTGGACCTTCCAATAGTACTCAACAGTGGGGTATGAAGTCACTAGAAGAGAAACTAGTTAAGGATGAAACAAATGGTTATAATGAGGGGTAAAGGGGGCATATCCTGAAAGAGTTGGTGATATTTCCCAATAGCCACAAAATCCGATCAAGGTGCAATTGCAGCCCAAAATTTCCACCTGGGTAGATGTCCTAAAATTTGGTCACTAGGTACCTCAGTCAAAGTGCGACATTTAGATTTTCGGCCTCAGAAATGGGTCACGGGCTAGATCCCGTTCAAGAGGTGGGTGCCTCAAGGGGGAACGCATAGAACAACCGGACCTCTGCCTTCAACCCTTCATGGGTATCTACCTGCCTTATGGTGTTAGGAACACTTGACTTGGAGGATTTTCAGTTCCCTTTTTGACAACTTCTATGGTTTTGACAATGTGAGAACCAGATAACGGGGAGTTATTTGGATGCCTATCCCCGAAATCCTACCTAGACTAAAAAATTTCTTTTGGCACCTCCTGTGGAGGAAAACTTAGTGAGTTTTTAGAAAAAAATTAGATGTAGTTTTTTTGAGAGGTTGGGGGTGTGAACCAACCTCATTGAATTTAAATGGGAGTGGATAGTTTCATCAACAAAAGGGTGGGGTGTTTCAGAATCCCTTTGGAGGAAACTTACTTTGACCTCCATGTTTCAAGAAAAATCTATGTGAGTGATGGGTGACTTTTTTGTGTGAATGAGTGAAAGTGTGCCAATTTTTTAATGAATTAGGTGTCACCTTGCTACATGTGGACTTCACTTCGTCCTTACAAGTGTTGATTACCTAATTAACTAAGTGCCTTTGGTAAAACCTTGCGTAATTCAAAAGTCCCTAGGAAGCTAGAATGTGGACATGTGGGTCCGGTACTATTCCTTTAACTCCCTCTTTGTGATGTAATCTAAGAAAAGCTTTGAAACTATCCTAGATTGTGATCATGTGGGCATGTATGGGCCCATTACAAAACCTTTAAACTTCCCTAGTGATTTGATCTAAGAAAGTAAATTTCAACACTATCCTATCTTTGTAGCATGTGGGCATGTATGGACCCGTTACAATATTAAGATGTGTTTGAAGAAATAAACTAAGAGGAGTCCCAAGAAGGGTTGTTGTCCTCTCCTAAAGGTTTTAATCTTCTTAAGGGAGATGGAATTGTTTCACAATCTTTTTCTGATTCTCAAGGTCGCTTGGAGGCGTGAGAGAAGAGCATGCTAAGCGATTGTTATCCAATGTCTAGTCCCAATGCAAGTTAAATGTGATTAAAAATGATTTCCAACTTATATTTTTAGTCAAAACAAGCCATCCATGTGGCGAAAATGAAAGCAAAAGAGGAAAAAATGATTTTAACCCCCTAAGTGCCTATGTGTTTTGACTAACCCCTTTATATGAAGAGGGGACTAAGTGTGGTGCAGCTTTAAAACATGAATAAAATCACTTTTAAGAAGGCTAAGGGCCTTCCCCACATCTCAAGAACCTTACAATGTGAATTTTTTGCATAGGTACGCGGGTCTCAGTGGAGATAGAGGTGCATAGAGTGCATGTGCGTAGATCGAAAAGAGTTAATGAGCACAGGTGCGCAGAACAGAACTGTGACTTGGGCGCATGTGTGCACGATGCACATCTGTGGGCCACAAAACCCATGCATAGGTGACACACGGCCGTGAATGAAAATTATGAATGGAATTCTCTCAATTCACCTTAGAATTGGATGATTGGCAGGTCGGCTTAGGCCGGTTAATGCACCTGCAAGTTAAATAAACCAAAAGAAGAGCTAGAAAAACCCAAATGGGGTAGGAAATTGATACCTTTCCCCAATGGAGTCACCAATATGTTGCGCCTCTTTTGTCACCTTAGTGAGCAAAATAGAGGTGCTTGCAATCTTAGTTGGGTTTGCTAAGCAGGACAACTGCAAGGAAAAGGGTTAGAGGAAGAAATATAAAAATAACAACTAAGAAATAAACTAAGAAATAAAACAAAAACTAAATTAATAAACATAGGGACATAAAGACAAAAGAAACAATGAGACCCATGTCACCAATGATAAAGCTGATATTAGTGAAAGAAAACACCGAGAAGCAAGGGGACTATGAGTCCCTTCTTCCTCCAAGGGAGAGCTCTTGGACCCCCACAAATAAGCTCTTCTTACAACTTTGAAAATGAAAATGAAAATGGTGAAAGAATTTTTTACTAATCCACTCAAGGGGTGAGATGGATTGCCCAATGCAATGATGCAAGTATACTCTTGGTAGGGATAGAGGATTCCTCAAGAGAATAATGGCAGCATAACTTTGCTATGAATTCCTTGAAAAATGAAGTGTATCCATGGCCTTTTTATAGCATTCCTTTGAGTTATTGTCCAACTAGTTTGTAGTGTGTAAAGAGGCTAATTAGGGCATTTCTAGGTCTTTGACCAGCTACCCAGTCGAATCCAGTCCAGATTTGAGTTTCAAATCAACTTGGAAGCTGAACCAGAAGTGGGTGGGAGGCCGACCACTCTCATAAATGCAGCGTTTCTCAGGTGCGCGGATTTTTGTGACAACAGTCGCGCATCATGCGCATGTGCGTGATTTTTGCGTTCCTATTTTGCACATGTGCGCGTGCGCCCAGTGTATTCATATCGCCCTTCAATTTTTGCACTATTTGTATAGTTTTTTACCCTTTGGGAATGATTTTGTGTTAATTCATGTCCATGGATGACCTCATAACTGTTTGATGATCCTGAATTCTTGTAACCATTTGCAGACGAAATTTCAATGATAACACTTAGCATAACTTTGCATCTAGGTTGTCCTCCTCATCCATTCTCCAAAAGGTGCCTTTATATCATCCTCAATAATTTAAGGAGGTTGAATTCTATTTGGTATGGGCTCAGGGAGGTTGGGAAACTAGTCCAACCAAAAACCCCACCCGAAAATGTGGAATTATTTTATTTTTCACATTTTTTTAGGGCATTTGTGGGTTGTACTCTAGAAAGGCATGGATGTTCGCGTGTTTCACCAAGGTGACCCATGGATATAAGTAAAAGCATTGTTTTTTAAGTGAATTTTATGAGGTAACTTGGGATTTAATCTTGCAAGTCAAGGATAATGACTAAGCCATCTCACAATGCAAATGGTGTGGAAAATTGTGGTATAACAACAGTGAAGCAATGTCAGGAAAAGAGAGATGAGGAACCCACTTATGTATATTTTTTCTTGTTCTAAAAAGTGAAAATCCATGGTCAAACCAAAACCAATATGAAGTTTGCAGCCAA
>JASDQU010507707.1:0-18058 GCA_032191745.1 Picea mariana | reverse complement strand
GCTTATGTACCTACCAGCACTATAAAGGACATTCTCACACAGCCTAACAATGAGGGAAAAAGAGGTAAATGGATTCTGAAGATTCAGGAGTACGACGTGGAGATAAAGCCCACAAAGCTAATAAAAGGACAAGGACTAGCCAAATTGTTGGCTAAATCCAATTGTAGAGCTTTGGACTTGAATGCACTGTCAACAAACAGTGTAGCTACAGTGTCTAGGGAGGAAGAAATAAAAGAACCATCCTTAGAGGTAAATGCCAAATTTTCTTGGTCAGATTGGTATAAAGACATCAATTTTTACTTACAAAATTTTAGTTGCTCACCAACTTGGGATAAATCTAGGGCTAGGTCTATCAAGATTAAGGCTGTAAAGTATTTCATTTTGGGGGGGACTCTATTTTGGAAGGACCTAGAGGGGATCCTAATAAATTTCCTCATCGAAGAAGAAACTGAGGGTGTAGTAATTGAGTTGCGTAAGGGTGTGTGTGGGTCATCATGCTTGGAGAGCCACTGCATATAAGATTCTTAGAGTTAGGTATTACTAGCCCTCTTTATTTGTTGATGTAAATTGTGGGTTCGATCATGTGTATAATGTCAAATGTTTGCAAGAAAATAGAATTTGCTACCCCTCCCAATAAAACCAATCAAAATTGAGACACCTTTTCAGCAGTGGGGATTAGACTTCATTGGCGAGATTAATCCAAATTCAAGTGGACAACATAAGTGGATTTTGACAGCCACAAATTATTTCACAAAATGGGTTGAGGCCATATCTACAAGGGCAAATATTGATACAATCATCATAAAGTTCCTAGAGGAAAATATATTCGCTAGATTTGGGTTCCCAAGAAAGATCATTGTTGATAATGCTCAGGATTTTAGCTCTGCCAAATTGTTTAAGTTTTTTCAGGACTATAACATAGATTTGGGACACTCTACTACTTATTATCCTCAAGGAAATGGTTTGGTTGAATCCTTCAATAAGAATCTTATCAATATTATCAAGAAAATGTTATCTCAAAACAAGAAGGCATGGGATTCCCACCTAAAATATGTTGTCTGGGTAGACAGAGTTAGCATCAAGAGGGAAATTGGAACATTGACCTTTTCAGTTGGTGTATGGGTTGGAAGTTATTTTCCCCATTCAACTTAGCCTCCCTGTGATGAAATTACTACAAGAGGGGGAGAAGGAATCAGATGACATGCAGAGAAGAATTAATCAGTTGATTGAAATCCATCATGTAAGAGAACAAGTTCAGATAAAGTCCCAAGCTCATCAAGCAAGAATAAAAGAAATATTCGATAAAAGGACCAAAGAAAGAAATTTTATGGCAGGGGATTTGGTCCTGAAATGGGATGCTCAAAGGGAAGCTAAAGGGAAGCATGGAAAGTTTGATAATATTTGTCTTGGACCGTTCCAAGTGGTTGCAACCCAAGATAACAACACTTATGATTTAGCTCAGCTAGATGGAGAATTGTTTGGGGCTCCTGTAAATGGGAAGTTCCTCAAACATTGTTTGCAGTATTGATCACTGCAAAACTTTCTTACCCTCTACATAAATAATTCCATTTCATTTTTGTTCATGAAATTTTAATTTTACTTCATTCACCGTTTGATCCTTCAAGCAAGTAGGTAGGTCACAAACATTGTAAGATGTTGAGAGTTTTGTTTCCAATATCATATCATTTTTCAAGTTTGAAGGATATACATCATCTTCAGGCACACTCCATAACCCAACAGAAGAAGGCACTTGGTCTACAGTTCTCAGTAGACCACAGGGGTATGGTGTCCCCGCTGGAGTCGAATGTTAGTACCATTTTTTGTTCCTATCAAATAAATAAGGATGATTGAAGTTATAAGTTCGAGATTAGATGAGTTAGCAGCAGAAAGTCGAGCTTCCAGAACCTCTGCGCAGACCGAAGTCAAATGTTCCTAAGGAAGCTTGAAGAAAATAGCATAAAATACACACTCTTATGTGCATAAGTAAAAAATTAAGCCCTTGGGGCTTGTTGCAGTCCAGAAATAGACTCTCGCAGTCCAAAAGGAGCCTAAGGGAAAATAAACCAAGGGCTTATCATGAGACTATGGCCTAAAAGTGCATCATTTCAGAGGTTTTTCGAACCCCGAGAGATGAACGACTCAGATCTGCGTTGCGTGCCCAACATTCCAAATCAATGGTTTTCAGAGTTCCCTCATCAGAGTTTCCCTAGCAACCTAACCTTGAACACTCTAAATGGGCACATCCGAAGGACGGTCCAAATTTTCCTTCATACCTATTTTAGAGGAGACCGATCAATGGCCCAGATCTCACAGTGCCATCAATCATTCCCCCAAGAATATTAAGGGTCCATATTTGATCTTGAGTGTTAAAGCCTCCTGACCAAGGGTCACGTCAACATGAGAGCAAAGTACTGTCAAAGCCAATAAGAGCATGTTGTTGAAATTGGTGCCAATAAATTTCCCAAGAAAGAATATGGCCATTTATTTGTTCCTAACATTCAACCTTCAGTTGAGACAAGTCAACCAAAAATAGATTTTGGTTAAATATGCATTTAATGTATGAAATTGATTCAAGATGTTGTTTTGTTGTAAGCCCGTATAGGCAGAGAGATGAGTATAATTGAAGGGTTAGAAGGTTGGGAAGGTTGTACATGTTGATTGTTGTAATTCTCCCTTAAACATAATAAAACTGAATTTCATTGCCACGTGGATGTTTCCCTTGTGAAGGGCTTTACCACGTAAATGCAGTGTTCAATTTTGTGTGATTTCATTTTGTCTGTATAGTTTTTACTTGTTGCTAATTAAATCTATGTGATATAAGCTTCTATTGTATAACAAGTGGTATCAGAGTAGGTGTAGCAAGTGCAACAGGTGAGCCAACTCGAATTTTTTACAGATCTTTGTGAGCACAAGAACCTTTCAACGTGCTTTGGCAGGTAAAGGCAAGCAGATTTGAGTATTAGAAGAGATTAGTGTATATGCTCGGACGATTTCATGACAAGAGGGTGTTGTTTTAGTGGTTTTTTGTACCCTGACGCTCCATAGGAAGTGTTAGAGGAGCGTCGACGCTCTCTAACTTGTAAAATTAATTTTTTCTAGCCTTCGACGTGCCTTGTTCCAGGCGGAAGAAGCACTGCTAGAGTGGCGTGCCCTACTCCACTCAGAGGAAGCGCCATAGTGCCCCACACAGAGACTTGGAGGAGCACCATCCATACAGTGGCACCCCCTATGAAGGTCTGAGGGAGCATTGACTTTTTAGGATCAGAGAGAAAGGTGAATTTTGTTGTTGTTGAGTATTTGAGGCTTGACCCTATGGATAAGGTACAAAGTTCCAAGTTTGAAGTGGAAAAATTCAATGGCAAAACCAAGTTTGAGCTATGGAAGCTCAAGATGAAGGATTTTCTTGTGCAACAAGGATTGCAAAAAGCATTGGTGGGCAGGACAAAGAAAACAACAGTCATGACAAATGAGGAATCGGAATATCTAGACGCAAGAGCTCTCAGCACTATTCATTTGTGCTTGGCCGATGATGTTTTGTTTAATATTGTAGGAGAGGAAACAACACCAGGCTTATGGACTCGGTCGGAAGGTCTTTTTATGACAAATTCTTTGACGAACATAATCTATTTGAAGAGGTAGTTGTATAGTTTGCAGATGAAAGAAGGTACGAAAGTCGTTGACCATTTAAGTACCTTTAATATCCTTATAGTTCAATTGGCTAGTATGGAAGTAAAACTCGAAGATGGAGACAAGGTAGTGACACTATTGTGTTCATTTTCTGAGCCTTGGGATCATTTAGATACCTCTATAAGCTTTAGCTATGTTCTTGATTGTGACTCTGTTGTGGGAGCTTTGTTGGCTGAGGAGATGAGGAGAAAATCCAGTCAAGAAACCTCAACTTATGAGACAATGGTGGTTAGAAGGAGATCCAAAGAAAAAGAGTAGAATCAGAGAGGTTCTTCCAGATCTAATTCAAGAGGGAGGAAGGGTAAACTTAAATGTTGGTATTGTGGAAAATATGGACATCTCAAGAAGGATTGATGGAAATGACAACGTGCCTCCAAACAAGAACCAACAAAAGAAGTAAAGGAACCAAATGCAATTGAAACAAGTTCAGGTTCATGTATGACTAATGAGGTTTTTTCTATATGTAATGTTTCACATCATGATCAACTTTGGTTGTTAGACTCTAGTGCATCAAATCATATGTGTTTACATAAACATTAGTTTTCTACATACTAACCTATAGATGATGGAGTTGTTTTTATGGGAAATTATATTTCCTATAAGATTATTGGGATTGGTAGCATCTAAGTTAAAATGTATGATGGTTCGATAAGAATATTAACAGATGTGAGGTATGTACCTAAACTTAGAAAGAACCTGATATCTTTGGGAGTCCTAGATTATGTTGGATACAAGTGTATAGTTCAAGGTGGAGTAATGAAAGTGTTCAAAGGAATTTTATAGGTCATGAAGGAGAACATGATCGAGAACCTTTATCAGCTTTAAGGAAGAACTGAGTCAGATCAAGCAACAACAATATCTGAAAGTGAAAGTGACTCCACTCATTTATGGCATCAACATTTGGGTCATATGAGCGAGAAAGGACTTAAGGTACTTGTAGATCGCAAGTTACTTCCAAGTTTGAAGTCTCTCAATTTAAATTTCTATAAACATTGTATCTATGGAAAATAGAGTAGGAATAAGTTTAAAATAGGAAGACACGATAGTAAAGGTGTCCTTGATTACATTCACTCAAATGTTTGGGGACCATCCCCTACATTTTTGTATGGAGGATCATCATATTTTTTTACATTTATAGATGATTTATCTAGGAAGGTGTGGGTCTATTTGTTAAAAAGAAAAGCTAATTTTTTTACTATCTTTAAGCAATTTAGAGATTTGGTTGAAAAGAGCACTGGCAAATCAATAAAATGCTTAAGAACTGATAATGGATGTGAATACACATCTATGGAATTCGAAAACTATTGCAAAGAAGTATGGATTGAGAGGCATAAAACCACTGCTTATACTCCTCGACAAAACAGTGTTGTTGAACGTATGAATAAGACTCTTCTAGAGAGAGCAAGGAGCATGCTCAGTAATGCCAAGTTGAAGCAGGAATTGTGGGCAGAAGCAATTTCTACAGCTTTTTATCTGGTTAACCGATCATCATTGACTACAATTGAATGTAAGATTCCAGAAGAGGTATGGACTGGTCACTCTTATGATTATTCGAACCTTAAAACTTTCAGGTGTGAGGCCTATGCTCTTATACCTAAGCATCAACATTCTAAATTAGATCCCAAATAAAAAAGGCTTATCTTTGTTGGGTATGGTGATGGAATTAACGGATATAGATTGTGGGACCCTACTGCCCACAAAATCACCATTAGAAGGGATGTGATATTTGATGAATCGGTATTCATAAAGTCATATGTAGATGTTGAAATGAAACAAGCGTAGGTACCACAAACTCAACAAATTTAGTTTGAGACTTGTTCGTCTACAGAAGAAGATAAACATGAAGAGGTTCATGAAGAGGTTCAAGAAGGTGTTCATGAAGATGTTCCTACAGATGAAAATGAGGATGCAGATAATAATCAGGAAAATGTGGATATACCACAATCATCTCTAAGGATATCTACAAGGGTCAGGAATCCTCCTAGAAGGTATGATTATTTTGTTTCATATGTTTCTTTGGTTACTAATAATGAGGATCCTACTTGCTATTGGGAATCAATGGAGGTGTATGATAGTGCAAAATGGAAAGAAGTGATGAAAGAGGAAATGGATGCCTTAGAAAGGAATGGAACGTCGGACCTGGTAGAACTCCCATAAGACAGGAAAAATGTAGGCTACAAGTGGGTCTTTAAACTGAAAAAGGGTGTTGATGATAAGGTTGAGAGGTACAAAGCAAGACTAATGGAAAAAGGCTATTTGCAAAAGGAAGGTATTGATTTCCATGAAATCTTTTCACCGATAGTTAAACTTGTTTCAATTCGGGTTGTATTAGCACTAGTTTCTTTATTTAATCTGGAATTAGAGTAACTAGATGTTAAAAAAACATTTTTACATGGAGATTTAGATGAGGAAATATACATGGAACAACTAGAAAGGTTTGTTCAAGATCACGGGAAAAGATTTGTTTGCAAACTCAAGAAGTCATTGTATGGCCCAAGGCAGTCTCCTAGGCAATGGTACAAGAAGTTTAATTCTTTCATGGTGAGCCAAAATTATACAAGGAGTGAGTATGATCATTGCGTTTATTTTAAAATGTTGGATAATGGCATATTCATTATTTTGGTGTTATATGTTGACGATATGCTTGTAGCAAGCAAGAGTATGGCAGAGATCAACAAGTTAAAAGCTCATATGGCTAGGATGTTTGGCATGAAGGATCTAGGAGCAACAAAAAAATATTGGGCATGGAGTTACACAGAGACAAGAAAAATGGTAAGCTATGGTTATCACAACCGAAGTATGTGGAGAAAATACTTATGAGGTTCGATATGAACAACGTGAAACTAATTTCAATCCCTTTGGATTCTCATTTCAATATTTCTTCAAGTTTATGTCTTAGTACTGATGAAGAAAAGGATAATATGTCTCGTATACCATATTTTAATGCACTAGGGAGTCTAATGTATGTGATGGTTAGTACAAGACCAGATATTTCACATGCAGTGGGTGTTTCCAATCGGTACATGGAAAATCCACGAAAAGAGCATTCGGCAGCAGTGAAATGGGTGCTACGGTATTTGAAGGGAACACATAATTATTGTATCACCTATAACAATGGTAGTGATTTAGTCTACGGATATGTCGATTCAGATTTTGTGGGTGACTTGGACAAGAGGAGATCAACTTCAGGATATGTCTTTACTCTTGCAGGTGGAGCTATTAGTTGGATGTCAAAGCTTCATAATAATGTTGCTTTATGCACTGCAGAGGAAGAATATGTAGTTGCTTCACATGCTTGCAAAAAAGAAATCTGGTTAAAAGGTTTACTGGGTGAATTTGGAAGGATGCAGGACAAGTTAAAACAGTTATGTGATAGTCAAAGTGCAATTCATTTGGCTAAAAATACAGCTTAATACAATAAGACAAAACATATTCCTATTAAATACCACTTTGTAAGACAAGTTATTGATGAAAGAGGAGTGGCTCTGGAAAAAATCCATACAAAGGTGAATTGTGCAGACATGTTCACAAAACCAATACTATTACAGAAGTTGTGATGGTGATTGGCTTCTCTTGGCTTGCAGAAAATGTGATGAATAAAATTGGGCATGACATTCAGGTAAATTGTTGTTAAGGTGGAGATTGTTGAAATTGGTGCCAACAAATTTCCCAAGAAAGAATACGGTCATTTATTTATTCCTATCATTCAGCCTTAAGTTGAGACAAGTCAACCAAAAATAGATTTTGGTTAGATATGTATTTAATATATGAAACTGATTTAAGATGTTGTTTTGTTGTAAGCCCATATAGGTAGAGAGATGCATATAGTTGAAGGGTTGGAAGGCTGGGAAGGTTGTACATGTTGGTTGTTGTAATTCTTCCTTGAACATAATAAAACTGAATTTCATTGCCCCGTGGATGTTTCCCTTGTGAAGGGTTTTACCACATAAATACAATGTTCAATTTTGTATGATTGAATTTTGTATGTATATTATTTACTTGTTGCTAATCAAATCTGTGTGATATAAGGTTCTGTTGTATAACACATGCCACATAGACATGTGAAACCTACCATATGTACAGGTGAAAATCTCAAATCTGGGTGACACGTGTCGTGTTCCCATGCCATGTCAGCATCACTGTGGGCCAATAGAAAATTGCCACATGTCCAGGATGGCATTAGTATGAAGAGTTTTTCCTTAGCTGTTTTTGTGTTCGAGGTCGGCTAAGATTGACGACTCTCGTGTCCTCCTAGTTCTTTCGATGGATCAATGGTCATCGTAGTTCTTTATTCAAAGTCCCTTTCGAGCCTGATCCTTCAAGCTCTTTGAATGGGCACCTGTGATGGACGGTCCAGATCTAATCGGACCTCTCTCAAGTGGGACTAATCAACAATCCATTTTTTCTCTCATATCATAGAGCTTCTCGGTCAAGTGTCGTGTCAGCCCGCCAGCAGGGTGTTGTTAGAGCCAATCCAGAGTCTCCACGAGGACATGTGGAACCCACTGCATACATACGTAAATATCTTGAATATGGGTAATGTTCATCATGCCCGCATGTCACGTCAGTGCCAGTGCAGACTAGTGAGAAGGTACCATGTGTCAAGGGTGACGTCAGTATGATAATGTTCATGCCTTAGCCTATTTTTGGCTTTTGGACCAAGGAAAGATCAACAATTCTTGGTTGTCCTTAGATCCCAGATCAACGACCATGATTTACTTCATGGTTCCCTTCTCGGAGTCCCGTTTGAAATTGATCATGCAGCACTTCGACTAAGCACCTACGATGGACAGTCCATATCCATTTAGACCCCTTTCAAATAGTACCCGATCAAATGGTCCAGATCTGTCCTTAGGCATTGAGGATTCCGACCGAGTGTCACGTCATGCTTGCTAGCGAAGCATTACACGGGCCAATTTGTGATTGCCACGTGGACAGATGAAACCCATCACATGCATAGGTCAACACACCAAAACTTTGTGACACATGTCCTGCTCCCCTTCCACGTCAGTGCCAACATGGGCTAGTGAAATACTGCCACATTTCAGGGTGACGTCGTCATGATAGTGTTCGTGCCTTAGTTTATTTTTTCTTTTGGATCAAGGTAAGATCAATGACTCTTTGTTCCCATTAGCCTTCTGAGGGATAGTTCAAATTTTTCTTGTGGTCCCCTTTGAAGCCCCCCCAACGAAGTCCTACTTGACCTTAATCCTTCTATGTTCCAAATGTGTCTCTGGAATCAATGGTCCAGATCTGATCCTCTGTGAGGAGCTAGATCGAAGGTTATTGGAGTCCCTTCATTAGGGTTCCTCACAGGTCATGGCTCTGAAATACCCCAAATGTGCCTTTGTGATCAACGGTCCAGATCCAATCCTCTATGTTAAATCAAATCGATGGACCTCATTGCGTCGACGAAATATCAACAACAGAGATCAAAGGGAAATCATCTTCAGCGAATGTAAAGAGAGGATATCTCAGCATGCCAAAAAAACACCTATCAGACCTATTTGAAGATGCCATGTGTCCATGGGACCTAGTCGACGTCAACAATGGCATCGTCAGTACTGAAGCTAATCCAGGTTTGATCAAGGAAAATTAACGGTTCATTTTTAATTCCAATCTCAGATCGACGGTTCTAATTCGATTTGATGAAGGCCTCAGAGTCCTTGTAGTCAGACTTCCTGTTGAAGCCTCGATTCCACGCCTCCGACAAGCCTCACTCCGAAAATGGTCCATATTTGATCCGGTTGATCTGACAATCGATGTGTTTCATTCTTTTTCAATATTACTCTGATGGATGTGACTTCTTTGGTGGTTAATTCGCGTGTTCTCTACAAGGTACTTTATATTTTTTGCTGAAGAAATGATTACATACATCTCTTGAGGAGCTGAGCGTGATGAATAGTCTGGATGGCTAGTTTCCAGTTGCCCCATGATCTTTCTCTATAACATATTTTTACCCAGGTGAAGGTAAACCAAATTTTACCAAAGGGAAACCACTCAATAATCAAGAAGCAATAATGTATTTCAAGAAGCAGTAAAGGATTTCAAGAAGTGGTTTGATGGCATGAGCGGGAATGATAAAAGGCAAAGCAGGAGCCCATTGTCAAGGTCAACACTTTGGGAAATTTAAGAGTTTCTTATAACCATAGTTGTTTGACTAGAAACCTTGAAACACAGTCAGTTGATAAATGTAGCAGGAAAACAAAGATTCATCCCCTGCATTTAAGTTTTAGTCTATAATTCTTCCATCTATTGTATATGTGTTCGTATAAAGCATATCCTACCATTTTTTTCTTTCTTGTATCAGATCTGATTTATAAATCTCATACAACATATTATACCTTATGTTAAGTGTTACTACATGATGTTTAATCTTGATATAGAAATAATTTCCTCTTAATGAATGATCATTTCTTATTGGTTTCTTTGTGCATTTAAATGATATGCAGAGGGTACCTCCTTGAATTTGAATGTATGAATATGTTAATTGTTTGAAGCATGTGTTTGTTAATCTATTTACACATGTTAGAGCTGTTAAATTCTTGATTGCTCAACACGTTGTTCTTCTCCCATAGGATATATGATTCATTCTTAGCAGTGCCCTGTAAGTTTGTTTTGTTTTTCCTCTAATTCACCATTTCATCTTCCTTTCAAGATTGATCATCTAAAACACTCATGGAAAAATGCCTATGATAGTTGAGAACATTTGTCAGCTGAGTTGAGAATTGTTTAAGGTCCTATAATTTCAGAAGAGAGAGAGAGAGAGAGAGAGAGAGAGAGAGAGAGAGAGAAATTTCCCAAATATTGCACAACTAATTTACTACAAATATGGCCTTGAGATTCATCCTGAGTCTTGGCCCCTAGGGTGCCTTGGCATCATTCCAACAACATATTGGAACATCTCAAGGGATAACAATAAGTAATGTCGCCAATGCATCTAAAGATCTTCTGAAAAGGGAGGAAATTCAGATTAGACAATATTTCGAGACAAAGGTAAGTAGGAAAGGGAATTTTTCATTTCCCTATGCCACATATTGCACATGGGTGAATACTCATGGTCTTGTCTTCTCCACCACCCTTACACCCTTACAGGGTAATCGATCAACAAAAGATAAAATAGGTTGATAAGCCACGTAGTGGCTAGTAATTTCCAATAATAATACAATTGAAGACAATAGGACGGGAGAAACATGTGTGATTGTAGCTAACATTAATTGTGATAATTGATTAATGGTCATGTTCTTGACATAATAATTCATGATCATGCCATTTGGATAGTCTTGTAACAAACTTCTTTTATAGTTTAGGTATGAACATGAAAACCTACAATTATTCGTGACAATTTACCTTGAAGACCCACCCTTTTAGTTGTTCTCTGTGACTTCCTTTATCCTCTTTGTTATTCGCTTACTAACCTTCTAAATTATGCTTCAGACCTAATATGTATTTAGTGTTTATCCGATATTGATGATACAACTATGCCCAATCATTGGTGAGAAATTTCTTATATTTGTTGTAACTTATGAAAATAAATGGACTAAATTAGAAAATTCTTAAGAAAATGAAATAACTTCAAGAATCTAACAATTTATTTGATCTCTAGGATGTTCCAAAGCCATATACTATGAATACCAATGTTTCAAGTATGTGCAATCAATTATTTGGAATGATCAAACCAATGTTATTTCTAGGTTAATTTTAAATGCAACTTATATTTTTAACCTATCATGACTAGGGTTGCATATTGGTAGAGTTAGGCCATCATTCTTTACTAAAGGATGCTTTGAAAATGATATTTGGATTTAACATCCCCACTATAATCCCCAGTTTAATTTATGCGTAATGTAGATATGAATGTGGCTATGACCAAGCGATGTAATATGTGAATGTATTTTTTATTTTTAAATAAATAAAATGAGATACCAGTGGTTGGGAATATGGATAGAGATGGGGGCTAAGATTTTCCACAAGAGAAGAGAGTGTCTAAGAGGGGTCCAAGGGGGAAATTAATTATGGGTATTAATTTAACCGATTTTCTTGAATTTTATTATCAGTGGGGATACCTTATAATCTACATTTGATTGTATGAGATCCCAATCATTAAACTCATGTAAGAGGGTGGGTGTGAGAGTCACATCCCATAGTTATTGGATAGTATGGGAATGAGTACAATCAATCTGGGAAAAAGTGTAAGTCAAGAAAGTAAGCCAAAATAGAGGAAAATCGTATGGGCAGTTACAAGTAGTTTTTACACATTCAGTTTTAAATGAACAACAAGTAGAGGTGAAGAGAAAATAACACTGGAGATAGAGCAAGAAGGCTAGGTGAATTTTGGAGCATGTCGGGGCGTATTGGAGCGCTTTGGAGCTGAAGACTAAAGAGCTATATTGTCAGGCCTGAAGAGTGAACTCTTATGTGAGTTGCACTATAAAAACAAGTGTTTGTTGTTGTTGCTAGTAGTTTTCCTGACAGTGATTTCCCTTGAGTTCCAAGTAGAGAGATTCCAAGTTACTTGTGCTAGAGAGACCCTGATAAATGAATGGGATGCTCGATGGACTGAGAACAATTAAGGGGTACATTCCTTGGTTTGGGTAGGTTAAGAGGAAGAGAGCTGGAGGAAATGCAAGATAGTTGTAGGAGAATACCAGTGGGTTGTGGGATATTGAGTTGTGAGAGGACTGTGAGAGACACCCTTTTCTTATGGATTCCTAACCCCAACTCAAGGGTGACTTTTTGTTGATATTTAGAACATCGAGTCTATGGTTGGGTGGAATGTTCTTCCCAAGGAGTTGGTTGCACAACTATTTTAAAAAGATAAGTGTTTATGTGTTTTCTTGAGTTAATTTATGAGTTTAATTGTTGTGGATTTTACTCTGTGCATGAGAATGAATTATATGTTGTTGTGGTGAAATTGTTAGTTGCATTTATGTTTTTAACTAGTGTGGACAGTTGCATGAGTTTGATTGTCATGTTGTTCATAAATCCACATTTCAATGCATATGTTAGTCAATTTTAGTAGTAATGGTAATTGATTCTGGCGTGATGCTCGGATCATCGCGCGCAGTATAAAGGTTGTTGTGTGCACTGTGAAAACGTTGTCGCACGCAGTACAAAGGTTGTTGCACATGTGGTTGTCTCAATGAGGGCACGACCTTCATGTTCTTTTTTAATATTGTAGATGTATTTATTTAAATGGTATCCAAAAATAGTTAAATTTGTGTATAAGTCATAGCTAATCAGCTATAGAAATTTTAGTTAGCATAAAAAAATTGGATTTATGTGTATTTTCTGCAAGAAATGTTCTTCAGTTAAGTTGGGGAACATTACAGAATGGTATCAGAGCTTTTAGTTCAACACGGGAATTGTATGGGCTAAAGATCAACATGCAGTTGGTAAAATTTCCATCTCAGCGTTTGAGTTATGTCAAATTTGGGGAAGAAGGTAAAATTTGAGTGAAATTCACAAATTTCTAAGAAAAAACAAATCAAGTCGAAATTGCACTCAGAATGGTTGTTATGGAAGGGTCATTTGGACTTCCAGGCACCTAAAGTTGTCTTAGACAGGCATGTTAGGCATTTTCACGATGATCGCGAGCTGGAAAATAAGGAAAATCAGATAAGCAAAGAAGGACTTGTGTGCACTAAATATTGGGGTTGCGTAGTGTAGAATTGGTATTGCATGCACTGGATGTTGGTACGCGGAATAAAAAGTTGTGTGCATGAGATATTGTTGCTTGATATAAAAATTTGCGTGCACTATATATTGGTGCACGATGTAAAAAATCCACGCGCATTGAATACCGGTGCACAGTATAAAAAGTTGCATGCACTGAATATTGGTGTGCAATATAAAAAGTTGTGTGCACTGAATATTGGTGTGCAGTATAAAAGTTGTGTGCACTAAATATTGGTGTGTGATATAAAAGTTGTGTACACTGAAAATTAGTGTGTGACATAAAAAGTCACATGCCCTAGATGTTGGTGCGCGGAATAAAAAGTTGTGCACACTAAATATTGGTGTGCAGTATAAAAGTCGTGTGCATTGAATATCGATGCGCGACATAAAAGTTGTTTGCGTTGGATATTGGTGCATGACACAAAAATTCACGCGCATTGGATATTGGTGCACAGCATAAAAAGTCATATGCACTGAATATTGGTTCATCGTATAAAATTTGTGTGCGTTGAATATTGGTGTGTGGTATAGAAAGTTGTCTGCACTGGATATTAGTGCGCAGTATAAAAGTTGTGCGCATAGAATATTAGTGCGCAAGGCGTGCACTAAATCTTGGCCCTGTGCATTATGGATCTAGCATGTGTTGATTATTGGTGCATCATACAGAATTGATGCGCATGTGGGCTTCAGAAAGGAAGAAGAGAAGAAGGATACCACACGGGAAAAAAATGTCCATACCATACAAGAAAAAAAATGTCTTATAGTGTAAAAAACAAACTAGCTCTAGAGTCAAAAATGTATTTTGGCAATAACTGGAGAAAATTAGGTTGGATTGAGATGAAACTTCTAAGTTTTTTTTGTAGTGTCGAGGGCTACAAAAGTGCCAGACAAGGCCATTGGCCAATTATGCTCTAATTTTCTAGAAAATGCATATTACATGTTTCTAAAGATCAGGGTCAAACTTAGTGCCCATAGCACAATTATTGTTGAAACTTGTACAAAGTGTCAAAAAAGTAGACATGAAAATATTGTGTGAAGGAATTGGATAGATTATAAGGGGTTTGGAATGGGGATGCCAAAACCAGGCAAAATCCACTATTCTGGGCCATTTTTTAGAGATTTTGGGGATTTTCTGAGGAAAAGGGTCCCCAGATGACAAATATGGAAAATTGTATCTACTCAACATTTTGTATACTCATCAATCTAGACAACTTTGGTTTAATGAAATTTTACTAGAAGTGCGCAGTTTGGGAGATAGTCAGTATGGCTAAAAATTCCAAGTCTAGAAAAATGGATGAAAAATGACAGTTGACATTTCCATATTGTTGTAGTTTTTCACTGGAACGTCATATTGACAATATGAAAGTTGTTTTGAATTCCCTATCATCATTATTATATATGTCTCATATAAAAAATTTCCTAGTTTCTGATAAATTTACTTCTACAAGTAACAGAAGTTGGTGTCTGCGATTAATTGCACCAAAATGAAAAGTGTGTAAAAGGGGGCAAATTAGCAATATTTAGATGACTATAACTTTCTACACAAAACTCAGAATTGGGAAAATGAATAGTCGATGGAAATTTTTTGAGGAGGAGAATCCATCTTTTAATCCAGAAAATTAATTTGAGCAATAAAATTTACAACCAACACAAAAGAAGATGACTAGTGGCATTAAAGGGCATAAAAATTATGTTCTCTCTCCAAATTGTGTATGCATGTATTTTTGTCTAACAAAAATTTCTTTGCATGCACATTTTCTGCAGAATTTAGAGGTTTAGAAAGGTAGTTTGGTTTCCTGTATGAGAACCACAACAATGGAAGATGCCCAAGGGTCCTACAATGATGAAGAGGAATTCAAAGGTTTGCATGTCAACATGGGAAATGTTGAGACTGATTCTAATGGAAGAAGAGACGGGAAAGATCTTATAACTATGAGTATCCTGCAAAGAGAAGTGCATATTTATAGGGCTAATAATGAAAATATTATGAAGGCTCAAGAAGAGATACTTCAGAGCTTGAACATGTTGCAGAGGCAAGCCAATAAAGACTCTGGCACAAAGCAAGCAGCTAGTGCTAGACAAGTGACAACATCCAGATCCCATAGAAAAATGAATGAGCATGGGAATGATAGATAAACAAGGAGTATAAGTAGGTTCCATAATTCCCCAGGGCAATCAACTAGGAGAGCTCATGTAAGTTCAGGGCCAGGGAGTAGCCCAAGTGTGTCTCTTATCAGGAGACAGAGGAGACAGAGGAGAAGGATTGAGGGAAACATATTGCAAGGTGAACTTAGGAATATTAAGCCACCAACTTTCAATGGTGAGCATAGGAAGGGAGAAGAGGTTGAGGCCTGGTTGTTGGAAATGAAGAAATATTTACAGCTACATGATTATCTGTTATGAACCAAGGGGACCATATATAGGGATAAATGTATATGATATGATCCCAAGGGGAGGCATATACAGGCCTAAATATACATGTAATGTGTAAATATATATGTAATAGGGTCGGCTTAGTAGTAAATGGGCCTCATGGGCAAGTGTGAATAGCTATATATAGAGGTCATGCATTCATTATTGTAGACATGTGAATTATGTTGTATGAATGTATATGGTTATGTGGAGGGGGTTCCCCTATTATTTAAGGAGTTATTGTGTAACTTATCTATCTTGGAGTTGTGCTCCATGCTTACATTATGTACATGGTGTGTACTTATATTCTGTTATGATATTTTTAAGCATTTAGATCATTTCATTTGGTATCAGAGCATCGATCCTAGTGTTTTGCTTCGTCAAGGAAGTCATCTTTGGATTTTCTCTATCAAAAAAAATTCGAACCACTTTAGAAGGTGAAACTTGGAGGTTGTTTAAAAGACTTATAAAGGTACCTTTGGTACAAATTTCAGCTTCTGGGTCATTTTACTTTCGGAGATACACTCTGTGGAAGATAGGGTTTTTTACTAGTCCTATAACTAGTCTCAAAAAGGTATTTCAGGTAAAACAATCGTAACTTCTCCATAGAAGATCCAAATTCCATGAGACCAATTGCACTAGAAAAATAACAGTTTGTGGTATTTTGGGTGTGAGTTTTAGAATTAGATATCAAATATTGGGTATGTGACATGTAGTAAGAGTTTGTTCTCACGAAAAGGAAAAAAAATTAGCAAGGTTTGGGAAAGTTACCATAACTTTCATTTGACACACCCAATTTTGGTTAGACCTATGCCATTGCAAAGAATACATTTCAAAATAATATAGGTCGCAATTTTAGACTCGCAAGGGCTGAAATTTCAGAAATACATCAAAAGGAAGGTCAGCCAGCAGAACAGACTCCAAATCAGGGTTTCAAAGGTATGTTTACTTAAAACTATCATAACTTTTGATTGCGATATCTGTTTGAGCTGATTCAAAATCCATTAGAAAGAAGAAACATAGAATATTATATTAGAGAAAGGATTATAACCATTTTATATCATTATCCTTAGTATATTGAGGTTTTTAGTTTAAGGGTTGGGGTTAGACTTTAATTAAGAATCAATGGAAATACCTAAACTTATAGGAGATGAAGATAAAGATGAAATCTGTTGTAGGAGCATCATCTCACGTCAGCCAGCCAGCTAGCCAGCCACGTCAAGCGCATGCATTCAATTGCTGAAGAGAGGTGCAACCCTCGTTTTTTATTCGAATGAATGTAATTAATTGAATGTAATTAAATGTTTAAGTTGTTGAGCTGGGAAGTCGTGCTTTGCACAGGCGTAGAGTAGATAGGCCTTTAAATGTTTTGTAAGGCTGAGATCTAGATCCGATCTGCGGACTAGACAGCCATTGAATGTAATTGAATAGGGTACTTGAGGTTTGGAGGGAAGAGCTCGAAGAGCCCCCTCAGGTAAAAAGATCTTTTGGGGTCTCATTTTGTAATAGTGGAGTTAGAGTCTACGAGTAGAGAGTAGAAGAGAAGGGGCCAAGACCTTGTTACAGGCTGTGCTCAGTAACACCCTTATACAAAACAGTCATTTGCCATTTTATTATAAACATCAGTTTTTCCTGCATATTTCTGGTGTTAAATGAATTTCTGTGTGTGTTCGTATTATGCTATGAATGTATGTTATGTTTATGGATTTGCAGGAGTTGGTTTGGTTTCAGGTGAAGGTATTTGAGGATTCACACCAGGAGGGTGTGATAGAATGCTGCGAGTTATGATAGTCGTGCACAGAGGGTGCATTTTTGAACTCTGCAGAGTCAGACAAAGACGTGCTGCGGGTACAAGAATTGAAGTCAACAACTCGAAGAAGGCCTTGAGGTCGTTGAATACCTTAGGAGGCGAGGTTGTATATGAGAACACAGTCGTATATGGAACTTATGTTGTGATTTTTGCAAGAGCTCTGCCAAGTGGGCATTGAGCATATGCATAGTGATGCACAGGGGAACTCTACCGTGAGTTCGTTAGAAGCAAGAATCACTAAGGATTCTTGATACTCTGCCGAGAGGGCATTGAGTGATTGCCAGAGTGCATGAGAGGAACTCTGTTGAGTTCAGAAGAAGACAGAATCTCTGAGGAGTTCTGCAAGAGGCTCTTCCAAGTGGGCATTGAGCATATACATAGGGTTACTGAATACACGGAAATACTCAGCAATAGGTTGCTTGAGCAGACTGAGCGCCAGGAGGGCCCCGTAATTCTCCATCTATAGGAGAA
>JASDQU010507706.1:14012-30250 GCA_032191745.1 Picea mariana | reverse complement strand
TTGAATAATAAGATAAACGATGCCTCTTCTTGGTGGACGTATCCCAACATTTAGGTGAACCACGTGAAATCTTTGTGTTTCTAAACTGTGTGATTGTTGATTATCATATGCGAATTGTGTTTTCGACATTTGCAATTCTTACATTTATCAAATGATGAACAAAAAACTAATTCATGTTTAGTTTAATTGTTTGGTATTTATCAAATGATGAACAAGAAACTAATTCATGTTCGAACTCAAGAGATTTCACAATGAGCATGGTCTTATGCATGCTTCAAAGCGTATTTATGACCAGTATTTTTTACTCCATCTAGCCCCAAACCCCCTAAAGCTATACATGAGGAGCAAGGCCAAAATAGATATGGATCTCATGCTAACGAGATAGAATTCGATCTAGAGTTACAGGTTTTTGGGTAGCCGAGTTTGGTGGGGAGCTAGAGTCGACATCCTTGGTGAGTAAGACTACGTATTTATGACCCACCTTACTTGGACCAGTATGCTTTACTCCATCTATCCCCAAACCCCCTAAAGGTATACATGATGAGCAAGGTCAAAGTAGATAGGCAGCCGAGTTTGGTGGGGAAATAGACTCGACATCCTTCGTGAGTCAGACTATGTAGCAATCTCCCTCACCTTTTTCAAAAGTAAATGTATCCAAGCCCGTGCTCGAGTCCCACCAAGTAAAATTCCTCTCAACCCCAAAGGTCCCACAGGCCGCATCTAAAACCTTACCCAAAACCAGAGAGGAAGATTTAAATGTACAACACTCACCTGAAGTATTATGGAGTGATGATCTCTTTAACCACCATGGATCTGGACATAATCTCCTCCCCCTCATCAAATAGTGGGCGCCAAGATTTAACACTCAGAAGATGCTTATCCGCATACCTACGACTTCTCAAAATCCTCCAAGCATCGTCTTTAGATCATAAATGAAATCTGATCCGGCCTTAAGAAACAAGATGCACGACAATGCAGATCATAATTAAAAATATTTATAAATTACAATGATACAATGTTAAATGATTAGATACATTAATTTAAAAATGAATTTACTTGAAATTGGAAGAACAATCATTTCATGGAACACTAACATATATAGATAATCATTCGATAAAACACTGGCACATATATCAAAAATTGAAATACATAGTGTTTCTTGTTACCTCTCTATGTACTCAAATCATCCTTATAACCTTCTTTATTCTTATGTGAAAAAGAAATGTTAAATAAAATATTATTATAATGTTTACTGGGTGTTCTAATATATGAGTACATATACAATTATGTTGGAAAGGTTTTCTTTATTAATATATTTTTTTCAACAGAAAATTGTTCATTATATTAATATATAATTGTTTTCATCATTGAAAATACATCTTAAAGACTAAGCAATGTTATTTCAAAGTACCATTTCAAAGACTTGGAGGTACCAAGTTCCAAAAGAAACCAAACTAGCATTAGTTAATCAAGCCAGCTGCAAAAACGAAACTCATGAAAGAAACAAATTTAACTATTTTCTTCTCATCATCCACACCCAAACTTCAAAAACAAAAAACCAAATAAGACCTCAAAGCTCTGACCCAAAACCTCTACCAATCAAGCAAAAATCCACCACTACCAAAACCAAAAAAAAAATACAAAAAAACTAACCCATAACAAACCCCCAAAAGGCTCCTCGTTACGGATAATTACACTACATAAAAGCTAACCCATAATTACATTACATATACATATAAAGTACAATATAGTGCAAGCAAAGTTACTACAAAACACAATATATAAAATTATGACAATCCACTTGAAATAAATAAATAAAAGTTGAGTTTGTGTAAAAAACAAAAAACCTACAACATGGTGCAAGCAAAATTATTACAAAACACAATATATAAAATTATGACAATACACATGAAATAAATAAACAAAATTTGAGTCTATAATATGAATGATAATGGAAAATGTATGTGTAACTTCTAGCTTGTGTAACGAGTTGTCTGAAATAAAGAGAAGTAAAGTAAATTTATGTTAAGAAATAAGAATTTGAAAAGATTTTTATGTTAAAAATTTGTATTCCTATCATTAAATAGATTTACATAGATTGTTTTATTAACATAATTATTTTAATTAAATATTATTTTTTATATCTATATTAGAAACTCAAAAACTTTTAATTAATTATATTTTAAAATTATAAATATATATATATATATATATATATATATATATGGTGCAGGATTCTCTAATTGCACAGATGTATATATATATCTTATCAATTATTTTTCACTCTATAATTTGTTTGATATATATTTTATTAATTAGATACAAGTTAAATAATAATAATAATAATAATCTATTTTTAAGGTCACGGCGAAGTCAGCATATCAAATTGGGTTATGAGACTCTCTTGTTTGTGGGACAAAGAACCCCTCCGCTCAACAATTTGACTAATAAAATCTATGAAGAATCCGTTCCATAAATACACAAATAACTATGTGGTGAACTTGTTAAATGTATGGCCGGCCATTTCATATTTCATTTCATAATCCTATTAAATTATACGATGGAAGCTTATAACAATCTGATACTCAAATGCCTTTGTAAGCCTTGTTCGCATGGCTAGGATGGGAAATAAATCAAAGAGGGACAATAATTCAACATGTTTACGCCATTTGAGTTGGACGCTGACGGCTAAACCGAATGGTTCCCATGATTTCAATTATTTAAATAGCTCATAATAATTCGGTTCCTCAGAATTTCAATTATTTAAAGAAATGCAGCGAATAAAGAGTGCATCGTATATTTTTTTAACACAAGGGAAATATTTGATTATGCTCTTTGCATTTTCCATACTTTTAATAGTCGAATAATGACGCTGAAAAATAGTTCTTCGAGAAGGATCCAGCAGAAACGACTGAAACTTCAGAAATTAAAGAAAATTTCAAACGTGCTTTAAATGCTTTGCAGTTGGATATACGCAACAACTACTTTTTCGCTGAAACAAATACTGAAGTCAAATGTTCCACCGCCCCCGTACTGAATTGCAGGTGGTGACCATTTATTTAACCACTAAATAAAAATTAAAATTGTCTAACATTTGGCATTATGCTGAAAGGTTCACAAGAATTTCCCAGGCTTGACCTCCAAGTTATCTGCCCAGATAACGGTATGTGAAATAATGGATATCTTGCTGACACGCCTCTGAAAGAGTAAGAAAAGCTCACCGGACAGAGATTCATAAGGATGTCATATCATTAAAAATAAAAGAGAGTACGAAAAGCTCAGTGTTCAGCGATTTGGATGTCATATCATTGAAAATACATCACCTGTTGTGAGACCTTTGGGTGAGCATGTGAAGGGGCCTTGAACTTTCGTCGATAACGTATGATTGTAGGGAGCGGACTGACAGTGAGAACGCTTTACGAGTACAATGTCTGATAACTCCTACAGGGTACATGATACACAAAGCAACATATTGTTTAACGTTACCATCGTGTGGGATTTATGGTCATAGGCATACATGTTTATCGCGGTAGGTTAAAGATTCTACCAAATGATAATTTTTTAAGGGATATTTACTGGAAATTTGGTCAGAAATTGTTGGATTTGTAGATTTAAGTAATTATTTCTGTGTCGTAGGAATTTTCAGCATGTTGAATCTATTTTTACATTCAAAAATAGATTCTGAACAACAAAAAACAATGATTCTTGTAAATTTATATTGGGGAATTCCGACTAAAAAAACTATTTCTTAAAACAACTAGCCAACCCCATGTTTATCTAGTGGAACTTTTTAAGGGTACACTGGGTCATAATTTTTACTTTATATACAAAGTATGATGTAAATATATGTGGAATTTATGGTCATATGCATGCAATTCATTAAATTAAGTTTGATTGTTGGTTTGACTTTGTAATTGGTGATGATCATTTTGACATGGATGACATAAATCTGTATTAGATTATATTTTTTTGTTTAAATTGCATTTTTGAATGTAAAAATGGATAGAAAGTGCTAAGGACTCTTGATTCACTCTTATTATAAAAAAATCTTCTCTCCAAAATTTAGGCGATAAAAAATTTCTAAAAACCAAAACTTAGAACGGTGTAAGCTACCCATTTCATAATTATTTATTGATAAACCACTTAAAAAAAAATTATTAATACTTTGAATCAATTATGTTAGAATATTAATTAAAATTATTTTTAATTAGTTTGAGTTCCAAAATAAGAAAATAAATAAATTATTCAATGTTTAAAATTGTTTTTAATTAGTTAGAGTTTCAAAGTAAGAAAATAAGCGACTTATTCAAAACACAAATATTTTACAAAAGTGGAAGTTTGTCCATGAAAACCATCATGATCATATTATATTTGTATCAACAAAAATTAAGCATATAATTATAAGTATGGTAAAAAAAAAATCATTTTTTTTTAATTTTAAATTTAAATTTAAAAAAAAAAAAAATAATAAGTCATTATGGAGAAAAATCAAATATCATTTTTCTTAAGCAAAGAGAATTCAAACATCACCGCAACTTCTCTAACAACACTGGTTGTGCGAACATGTTTGCACACTTTGCTCCAATATGGACGACTCCACCTCCACTAAATCAACATAACCACAAATTAAATCGTTGCAACCACTCTAGGTGATACTCGTGCTTCTAGCACCCATTTCCATGCTCTTCACACGGTTTTTCCATCTGCAACACCAAATGCATGTGAAACATTTGAACATTCCATAGTAATCATCAACCTTCCTATTGCATTGTACACAAGACATATAATCCTTTTCTTCCTTACTATTAGGACATAAAATTGAAGAAAGCTTAAAATGGAAAGTTGTTTAATTATTTCACAAAGTTCATAGTGGACCTCATTAGTGACAACCACAACTTAACATTTTTCATCTTTATGTACTTCTATGCCCAAGATTTGTTTACTTGCCCCTGGATCCTTCATATGAAACATCGTCACCAACTCAACCTTTAACATATTGACATAAACCATGCTTCACTCGCAACAAGCATATCATCAACATAACACCAAGATAATGAATCTTCCATAAACACAATGACCATACTCACTTCTTAAGAACTTTGGTTCACCATGAAGGAATCACACATCTTGTATCATTGCCTGGTTACCTTCGGCAATTGAATGATTCCTTGAGTTTGCAAAGAAATCTCCCTTTCCAATCTTGAAAAATTCCTAATTGTTCCATGTACACATCTCTGCTAATGATGATGTGTGGGCAGTAGGATCCAACAATCTACATCCCTTAACACCATCACCATAGACAATAAATATGTACTTCATTAGCATAATTTGACCAAGCGAGCCAAGTGAGCCTTCACCTCTCACCTCCATGATTCTTCATTAATTGCAATACATGGCATCTAAAACCATGAGCTACCAAAAAACCTTGTGTCTAAAACCACGACCCTTGACTTATTTTCCCCCTTTCCCCTTGAGGTTTCCCATGACCAAACCTAGTCAACCCACCCTCAAAGTCAAGGTATCTAGGAATACCACATGCTCTCCCCCTATCAACTAGGTCATATAGACTTTACCGGTGACATTTCAAACCTAGGGTATGTATGCCTAACCAAGTATTAAATTCGTATTCCCATTTACATATAAAAAACTCCACCTCGAACCTTGCATTTGAAAACCTCCACCAAATCTATTAGCTCTTCCACTAGGGTTTTCCCTTCACCATTCACCTAGTCTCCACTTGACCTCAAGCCGACAGCTCCTCCAAAAAAAATGGAACTCGACCTACGACTTCCAGATAGAGGAACCCTCGGTGATTTTTCCTCCTCTAAATGTAGGTTTATTTTCCTTTTGGCCTCCAATAAACGGGATGAGAAGCCATTCTAGTCTCCTCCACGTTTAGTGACTCTTCCTCTATGCGTGTGTAGAATTTCCCTCG
This sequence comes from Picea mariana, assembly GCA_032191745.1. Classification (NCBI taxonomy): domain Eukaryota; kingdom Viridiplantae; phylum Streptophyta; class Pinopsida; order Pinales; family Pinaceae; genus Picea; species Picea mariana. The sequence continues at coordinate 24,315 of JASDQU010507706.1, read as the reverse complement.
ACGACACCTGGAAAGTATCTCAATGGAAGTAGTAAAGGTGGGAGAACCCAACCGCTCATCACAGCTACTAGTGTAACCACATTTATCACAGCATCGATGGTATCCACACCCTTTACACTAGCTCCTTGTGCAATGGTAACCACCATTTCCACCACCTTTGCTCCTTGTGCAATGGTAACCACCATTTCCACCACCTTCGCTCCTTGGATACAAACTTCTACCAAAATCCAGGAAATCTACGAACCCCCCTAGTGTTGGCTACTTCCAAATCTTTGTTTACTTCTCATGGGGCCACACTTGTTTCATCACCACCATTAGAGGTATTAAATCCTATGAAACACAAAAAATGACATAAGGGCTTCGGCTCCAACACCTTCCTAGTCTCAGTTCTGAAAAACAAACTACAAGAATAGTCAGCGCCAGAATCCTTTCACAGATAGGACCTCCCTACACAATTAGGGAAATTCAATTCAACCTCCAATATTTGTGTGCGAAGAAACCCATCGTTCTATCCACCGCCCCTATTCACCCCCCTTCTCCCTCTACGCGCACAGACCTTCCTTCAACTCTCAAGAACCACCATTGATCTCAGCTCTAATACCACTTGTTGGATAGAGCCTGCAATTAAATATTAAACAAAGACAAATAAGTGAAGATAAACCATTGCACATAGTACACATAGACAGAGGAAAACAAAAACGAGGATAATGGTGTTCTTTATTTCTTAGCCAACCGAGAAAAATGGATTACAATTCTCATCGAGCACCTCAAGGGCTTCAACATTTAAGCAAACATTTCACAAGTGTTTACAAGGATATGGAATTCCAATTTCTTGGGAAACCACACTCGAGTTATGTGCATTTGACATAAATTCATTTGACAAAAATTATGTACATCATTAATTAAAAATAAAAAGATTTAATTCTTATTTTGGAATAATTCTTATGCAATTTCCTATGAACATAGAAATGAAGAAATGAATTACAAGTCAGATAAATTTTAGAGGGTATTCGAATATTTGACTACAACCATGTCGTAGATGTTTTATTTTTTTATTTTTTATTTACTGAAACGGTTAGGAGTTTTAATTATAAAAAAAGGTTGTACATAGGATAAAACATTCATAAGATACAAAATTTCAAAATGTTGAGAGACCTTGAGTAGAGAGTGATCCTTACAGTACTTCAAATGGCTCATAATTCCTTTTATATACATAAAAAAACTACTTATATTTTGACATACATTTTGACAAAGGAAAATAGCAAAAATATAGCTTTTCACTGCATAAACTTGGTCTACATGAGCTTTAAATTGGTTTCCACCCTCCCTAGAGCATTCTCTAGAGAATCACGTTCAGGTTGATGGGGTGCAGGCTGCATAAATTCACAAGATGCATACAAGCTTGTTGATAGAATGGGTTGTTACTAGGTTGGAGTATCTAGAAGGTTTCAATGAGAATTTATGCGAAGAGAACTAATCTTGAATGGATATTGATTAATTATGTGCAAGACTGTCACCATTTCCTCGTTCATTTTTTCCTCCTGCTCCTACAATTGATGAACGAGATGGGAATTTAAGACACAAAGAGACTCCATTTCATGTTGATATTTCTACATTTTCTCTTGCAATTTGTCCACCTTCCATTCAGTGCAGTCACAGGGAAGGTGACTTTGATGCCATATGCTTAAGGGGGTTATGAAACAAGTGGTATGTCCAAGAGAGAAATTCCTGACTAAATTAATAAAGATGGGAGCTTACCCAGTATTTAGGAAATTCCAAATTATCGTTTTCACCCTTTCTCCTACACTAATTATAATCCCAATTTGGAAAAGTTGGAGGAACCCAAATGTGAGAAGACGAAACCATATGCAAAAATAATGGGGCACATAGGTAATTCATTATGGTATCGTAGGACTTTGATGCACCCCCCATGTGAGTGTCAATGGCATAAAAAGGCTCTCCAAGGTTATGTTGCTTGGACATAGTTTATTGCATAGCTTTATGACCTCTTTGACTACGACACCCACCACTTAGGTTCTTTGACCAAGTTGAAGCAGTTTGGGATAGTGGAAGAATTTATGACTGCATTTGAGCACTTGGATTTCAGAACGGAGGGCATGTCAGATGCTTTCTTCAAGGAATTCTTTATCAATATCTTAAAAGATGAAATTTGTGCCCAAGTTCTCATGGTATGCCCTCGACATTGGTTGGAAGCTACTCAATGCACCAAGGAAGCCCAACAGATTTTATCCTCCTAGATCTGCAAAATATCCTTTCCTCCTTGCCCTAAACCCACCAATCCCACCCCTCCTGCAACTCCCCTCAAGATCCAAAAATTAACCAAGGTCAAAATGGTTGAACGTGAACTCAAGGGTCTTTGTTATAATTGTGATGAAAATTATTTTCCAAGGCACAAGTATAAGGAATAGAATATTTATATATCCATGACTGAGGATACTTCTGAACAAGAGTTTGTTGTTTCACCTGTGGATGAGCTACCACCTCCATCTTATCTGACCCCAACCTCTAATCCACCAGAAGTTGAGTCGACGATTTCACTTAATGCCCTCACTAGCTTCTCTACTCCTAGACCCTCAAATTAATTAGTTACATTAAAAATATGAAATTCATCATCATTATAGACAGCGGTAGCACCCATAATGTTATTCATCACCGCATTACCCAAGAAGTCAATTGTTACATCCATTCTGTCAATAATTTTCAAATCATGATTTCCAATGGAGGTTCCATGAAATGTGGGGGACGATGTGAAAATGTGCAGCTCCAAATTGCTCAGTATCACCTAAAATCCCATGTGGCGGATGATGTGAAAATGTGCGGCTCCAAATTGCTTAGTATCACCTGAAATCCCATATGTTTTCTATAAACATGGGTGGTTGTGACATTGTTCTTGGTGCAGAATGGTTATGCACTCTCAGCCCCATTCTCATGGATTTTAAGGACTTAACCATGCAATTCTAATAGGAGGAATAATAGTATAAGTTTCAAGGCATCACAATAGGCTCCCCTAATATCATCAGTTCCCATCGCATGGAAAAGCTCCCCAAAAAGGGTCATTCTGGAATTATTACCCAACTTCACTCCATTCATGTTGTTGAGACACCCTCTGTTCATATCAACCTCCAATATATCCTCTCACGCCACCAAGTTAATTTTACCACTCCCAAAGAACTTCCCCCTTCTTGTGGAGTCCATGATCATTCCATTCCTCTCATACCAGGCAATCTTCCTTCCAATGTTCGCTCTTATTGTCATCTCTTTTCCCAAAAGAATGAAAATGAGAAAATTGTTCATGAATTGCTAGAAGCAGGTGTTATACATCCTAATACTAGCCCCTATTATTCCCCTGTGGTCATGGTACCTAAGAATGAAGGTACTTGGTGCATGTGTACTGATTTTCACGCCCTCAACAAACTCACAATAAAAGACAAATTCCCCATTTGTTTCATTGATGACCTCTTGGATGAATTGAGTGGTGCTCAATACTTCACCAAACTTGATCTACGTTTTGGCTACCACCAAATTCGTATGAAATAACAAGACATTCCCAAGACTTCATTTTGAGCTACTAAGGGTCACTATGAGTTCTTGGTAATTCCCTTTGGCCCGTGTAATGCTCCCTCCACTTTCCAAAGTATTATGAATCATGTCTTCCATCCTTTTCTTCATCATTTTTTCTTAGTTTTCTTTGATGGTATTCTCATCTTTAGTAAAACTTAGGCATCCCATCTCTCCCATGTGAATCAAGTTCTCCATCTACTCTTTAAGCACCAACTTTTCCTCAAACAATCTAAATGTTCCTTTGGAGTCTCAGAAGTGGAATACCTGGGCCATATTGTCGGCAAGGATGTTGGTAGGGTGGATCCTAAGAAAATCGAAGATATGTAGGATTGGCCTCACCCTAAAATATTAAGATCTTGTGTGATTTTCTGGGCTTAATAAACTATTTTCGAAAGTTTGTTTAAAATTATGGAAAAATTGCAGCTCCTCTCACTTCTCTCATTAAAAATAATACTTTCACATGGACTTCAACTGTTGATCACTCCTTCCAGGAATTGAAAGATTCTATGTGCTTGACCTCTGTGCTAGCACTTCCATACTTCACAAAGACTTTTGTACTAGAATGTGATGCTTCCGGGAAATGAATTGGGGCCATCCTCATGCAAGATGGCAGGCCTTTAGCCTTCACTGGCAAAAAAAATTCAGAGAGAAATTTCGGCCAATCCATTTATGAAAAGGAAATATTAGCTATTTTGCATGTTTTGGATCTCTGGCATCCTTATTTATTGGGACAATGCTTCCAAATTAAAATTGATCATCAAAGTCTAAAGTATTTTCTAGAACAATGAATTTCATCACCGAAGAAACAAAAACGGTTGACCAAGATATTTGTCTATGATTATGAGATCATTTAGAACAAGGGAAAGGAAAATGCAGTTGTAAACGCTCTTTCCTGAAATCATGAAGAAGATGGGTCCCTTTTCTCCGTCTCCTTCATTGTACCATATTGGCTCCAAGTTGTTCATCAGAAATGGTTGCAAGACCCCAACATTTCTAGCATGATCCACCAATTGCAACACAATTCTCCAGCTTCTTCAGGGTACTCTTGGCACAATGAAGAGCTTCTCTACAAAGGTCATTTGTATTTTTGCAAGAAATTACAACTTAAATCGATGGTGCTTTCTAAACTTCATGCTTCCCCCACAACAAGGCATTCAGGGTTTACCAAAACCTATAAATGTGTCAAATGCTCTTTTTTCTAGGATGGTATGAAACAAGACATCTGCACCTTTGTGGTTGAATGTGAGATCTATCAATGCAACAAGGGAGAAACAGTCAAAGTTGTGGGCACACTCCAACCACTTTCGATCCCCCCTACTATTTGGTGAGATATTTCTATGGATTTCATTGTTGGATTACCTAAATCGGGAAATAAGTTAGTCATCATGGTGGTCATCAATCGTCTTTCCAAATATGCGCATTTTTGTGCTCTTCAACACCCATTCACAACATCCAAAATGGCTCAAAACTTCATGGATAATATCTTCAAGCTTCATGGCATGCCTAATTCTATTGTTTCTGATAGAGATCCCACTTTCACCAACAATTTTTGGCAAGAATGTTTAAAGCTAAAGGGCACCCAATTGCATCTCAACATCACTTATCACCCCCAGATGGATGGATAGACTGAAGCTGTCAACAAGTGTTTGGAAACATATTTGAGGTGTTTTTCATCTAAAAGGAAAAAATGATGGGCTCAGTGGCTACCCCTAAATGAATGGTGGTACAACACATTTTACCATACAACTAATCGCATGACTCCTTTTGAAGTAGTATATGACCAAAATCCACCATCAGTTCTCTCATACATGCTAGGGGTTTCGAAGGTTCAGTAGGTTGAAAAAAATATTACATTTCGAGAGGCTATTCTTTGTGCCCTCAAAGACAATTTGGTCATGGCTCAGAATCTCATGAAGCAACAAGTAGTTTGAGGTCATTCTGAATGTCAATTTGCTGAAGGGGATGAGGTGTTTCTTCGATTGAAAACTTATAAGAAGACGTCACTCAAAGTTGAACATTGTCGAAAACTTTCTCCCAAATTTTATTTTCCTTATACCGTGCTCAAGCAAGTGGGATTAGTGGCCTACCAATTATCTCTACCCAGTCATTCAAAGCTCCATACAATTTTTCATGTCTCCTGCTTAAAGAAGGTGATTGGAACTAAGTGTCAGACTCAAACTAGTCTCTGTGAGTTGGATGAAGAAGGTTCCATTTGGTTGTAGCCACAAGCAGTCTTGGACTAGTGAGAGCGTTGTCAACATCAGTGCATCATCAAGGAAGTGTTATTCCAGTGGAAAGATACAATTCTAGAAGATGCCACCTGGGAGTCGACCACCATTCTACAACAATTTCCTCATATTAATCCTTAAGGACATGGTTGTTCTTCAAGGGGGAGGGCATGTTAGGGACCTAACCCCCCTAACCCCTCGCGTAGGTAGAATAATATATTTCCATGTAATAAAGGTCAATATTAATAAGGCCTAGCAATAAGGAATAATAAATCAAATGTAAGAAGAGATAATAGCAGTTTTCTCTTCTAGAAGGATCTTCCTCTAGTTTGTTCTTTTGGATAGATAGGTTTAGTATAAATAGAAGTAGAGGGTATGAGAAGTTTTGTCCTGATAATTATTGTAATAGAACGTTGCTCTGTTGGAGGTTTCCCCCTCAAAGAGGCAAGTGAACATTGTTTCCTATCAATAAAGGTATTATTCTAATTGTTGTGGTTTCATCTATTGTGTTGTTCCGATGTTATTCTCTGCAATATTTATGTTTTCAACTATTCTAACAGATCTGGTGCTTTACACTATCTTGGGTGTATAGGTGCTCAAAATGATGAGTTATCACTTCCTTGATCAAATCAAATTTTTCAAGCACCAGCCAGGTCTTTGTTTTTATTTTTGAAACAATATTTTTATGTCCCCTTTGTTGTGCTCGTTTGTGGAAGAGTGATGTACTTGAATCTCATGTCTGAAGCCAAAGATTGTAGGATTTCAACCTCCATTGTCCTTCTTCTTTTCGAAATGCTGAGTGAATATTTTGATAGGATTCTTTCTCCTTTTTTAGGGTGGATTCCTGATTTTCCGTCTCATTTTGGATTAACTCTAACTATGAAATGTGAGCAACTCTTTCGAGAGAGGGAGCATTGGAGGTCTTTTCCCATTCTTTCCAAGCCAATTTCACCAACCATAATTTTATTTCCCAAATGAAATTTGGAGAGCCTTGAATGGGAGAGGACCAAACCTATTTAACAAGGGTGATGATAGAGTCAGATTAAATCCAAAGGGGATTAGAATGAAAGGGGATACAACCAAAATTATGAGGGGAGGGGAAAGGACAGGGTGATTGGCTTATGATCAAAAATGGAAAAGGGAAGGATGCTTGAGGAGATAGAAAAGTGAAGGAGAAGAAGGGGGATGTGGATAAGAAAGTGATATAAATGAGCGACAACATGTGTAATGTTCCTGACTTGGCTAGTCTAGGAAATGTTCCTAATGTGTGTGTAGGATTAATCGGTTACAACATATAAATGATCATACAAATAATAAACGCGACAAAGGACTGCAAAGTTTGTATTATGATATCTCTGTGGATTACAAAATGGCTGAATGCAGCTGAATAAACTGACAGTACTCGACTAGATCAAGAGACAAAGAATCTTAGCCGGAATACAAATAAGCCACTGCGGCTAAATAAAATAACAACACTCGGCTAGATCAAATGACAAAAGGATCTTAGTCGGAATACAAATAAGCAACTAAAAGATAATACCCGGAATATGGGAGCACTGTGAAATCAATGAAGAATGATGGAAGACCTGGATGATCTTACTAGTGACTAGGGTGTGTTTTTCAACACCGAAATCAGCCAACTAGTGTCTTCCTCCTAGAATACAATGACCTATCTCTCCTAAGATGCACTTCTTATCCTCAATGACAAGTCATAATTTGCATAATAATGAATTAGGTCATTGTCCCTTCCTTTATAGATTTCCAAAGCCCTAAATCGTGTTGAAAGACTAAATCACTGTTGACTTCCAAAGCCCTAAATCACTGTTGAAACCCTAATTCACTGTTGGCTTCTATTTTTAGCTCATAATTACTTAAAATTGCTTTTAACCCTTTTTAACTTAATGCCACTTTCTGAATATAACACCTATGACTAGACCGACCTCTAATAACCCTATTTACCCCTCTTTGGCCCTAACTATAGTCTAACGGGGCAGTTTAGACCATTAAGCCTCCTCTCTAGAGCTCCTATTTGGAAAGGGCCATTACATTCCTCCCTTCCCGAAATTGCTTGTCCTCAAGCAATACCACTCCAGGGTGTTGCAACACCTGCTTGCTCTCCCAAGTAGCATCCTCTACGGGAATCCCTCTCCATCTGATCAAACACTCTCTGATGAACTTGCTCCTCATTTTCTGCTCTTGGAACTCCAAAACCTCCTCCGGAACTAACTCCAACTATCCCTCCTCATCCAACAGGGGAAGTTCCTCAGATGTGCTAATGAATTGTCCCACTTCCTTTTTGAGGCAAGACACGTGGAACACGTTATGAATCTTGCTCCCCTCTAGAAGCTCTAGTGCGTAAGCAACCTCGCCTACCCGGTGCATGATCCTGTAAGGACCATAAAATCTGGGCTTGAGCTTCTCAGCCCCACTCTTCTTCAGAGATGACTGTCTGTAGGGTTAGAGTCTCAAGAAAACCAAATTTCCAACCTCAAAGTTGCGCTCTATCCTGTGCCTGTCCACACTTATATTCTATCGTTTTTGCACCATTTGCGGGTTCTTTTTCAACAACTTGAGAATCTCTTAACTCTCTATGATCCAATCCTTGGCCTTGGGAGCTCTTCTCTCCCCGAATACCAAGCCTACCAAAGTGAGAGCATCATATCCGTACAATGCTTGAAAGGGTGTCATACCAATGGGCATGTGGAAGGTGGTGTTGTAGCAATGTTCTCCTAAATGTAACCACTTTACCCATGTTCTCTATTGTTCTACTACTTAGTTCCTCAAATACCCTTCAACCCACTTGTTGACACTATCAGTCTGCCCATCTGTCTGAGGGTGATAGCTGGTGCTAGGTGTGAACTATGTCCCCACCAACTGAAACAAAGCTCTCCAAAATGTCCCTATGAACCGACTGTCCTTGCCACTGACGATGTTCTTTGACAACCCATGAAGTTTGAATACCTCCCTAAAGAAAATCTTGGCTACCTGATCTGCATTGTACTCTGTTGGTATGGCATAGAAATCAGCAAACTTGGTCAATCTGTCGACCACTACATAGATACAGTCCTTACCCTGGACCTTGGGTAGACCTTTGATGAACTCCATAGATATACTCTCCCATTTATGCTCTAGAATGGGGAGTGGCTAAAGTAGCCCTGTTGGAAGAGCATGCTCTGACTTGTTCTGCTAGCAAGTTACACACTCACTGACGTGTCTCATAACGGCCTGTTTGAGGCCCTTCCATGAGAACCTCTCTCTGATCTGTCTATAGGTTTTGAAAAACCACTAATGGCCTGCTAGAGGTGAATCATGAACTGCGGAGAGGATCTTCTTCTTGATCCCTGAATCTAGCACCAAGTAGACTCTATCCTTGTAAAATATGACATCATCAATGACCCTATACCGGTCATCCTGTATCTTCCCATCCATCACCTCACAAGAGAACTTGTTCTTGGAATATTCCACTAACAAGTGGGATTTCCAATATGCTGAAATCTCCATCAAAGAACATGTTGCAAGTCTCCTCAATAGTGCATCGACCACAATGTTCTTCATCCCCTTGACATACTCTATGTCAGAGTCAAATGCCTGTACCTTCGTCACCCATTTTTGTTGGCGCTCACTGAGGTCCTTCTGCTCAAGGAAATATTTCAAACTGTTGTGATCGGTCTTCACCACGAATTTGCTACCCACCAAATATTGTCTGAAATTGGTCAAGGCATGCATGATTTCCAACATTTCCTTGTCATAAATGCAGTACAACCTCTCAGGTTGACTAAGCTTTCGTCTCTCGAATACAATGGGGTGTCCTCCCTACATCAAAACTGCACCAATCCCTTCACCGGATGCATCACACTCTTATACAAATGGCAAGGTGAAGTGTGGTAGTGCCAACACTGGACAAGTGCCCATGACTTCCTTCATGTGATCAAAGGCTTCCTGTGATTTCTCGGTCCATATGAAGGGCCCATGTTTGGTAACTATCAGCGGTGGTCCAAGATGAGAAAAACCCCGAATGAACAGTCTGTAATAGCTGGACAACCCAAAGAAGCTCCTCAATTCTATCACATTCCTGGGCATTGGCGAATCAAGAATGGCCCTGATCTTCTCTTGGTGCACCTGTACCCCCTGTGCACTGATGATGTGGCCTAAGTAAAGCAGCTCTGTCATACCGAACTCGCACTTGGACTCTTTGGCATATAATGATTGTGCCTCCATGATGCTCAATACCTCATCTAGGTGCCTCATATGCTCTTGCCATGACCGACTATAGATCAAGATGTCGTCGAAGAAAACCAAGATTGTTTCCTTAACTGGTCCCTGAATATATGGTTCATGCAATAATGGAATGTAGAAAGTGCATTTGTTAGCCCAAATGGAATAACCAAGAAATCGAAGTGTCCAAAATGACATTGAAATGTCGTCTTCTCTATGTCCTACTTTCGGATGTTGATCTAATGATATCCAGAGCATAGATCAATTTTTGAGAAGAA
>JASDQU010507705.1:27095-41252 GCA_032191745.1 Picea mariana | reverse complement strand
TCGGTACTCCATGTCTAGGACCATGTGGGCCTCGAGACATGATCTCCTAGTTATCCCTAGATATCGGGGATAACACTTCCTACATAATAACTTATCTTCATTACATGTCTTCTTGCATACTAACCTACTTCATGTCTATTGTATTTTCACTGCATTGCTACATTTAAACAAATAGAATGGCTGGAGAGGACGATAGACTCTTTGGAGGGAATGTAGATGAGGAATTACAAAAGTGGATACATGTACTCTTATTTCATATTCCAGTGTTCATTTTTTCATTTACTATCTGTATATTTGTTGTGCTTCTTCTGCTGCTTTGCACCCTTTTTTTTAACTTTTTTTTTGTTCTTTTCTTCCTTCAAATATAATATATTTTTGTGTATTCTCATGTGAATCGTATTCTGTTTGTTGTTACATTGGAATAAATAGACATGTTTCTCTTTCTTTTACATGTCATGTTCATTTCATATTTGGCATTGCTACCTTGGAAGAAATAGGTTGGTTGGACAGGAAGATGAATTGTTTTGTGCAACAACAGAGGGTTCTATGGTACAATCTTCGAAAAGGTATACCAACTGTGCTGGTAAATTAAATATACAAACCGGGTGGGGGCATATAATGTTAGACTAGAAACAATGGCTTGGTAGCAATGGGCCTTTCTGCCCTCCCTATTTCTACTTTTTCCATTTTCTATTATCCCTTTTGTTTTCTAATTGATCTGCTTAGTGGTCTTTCCAAAAATGCCTTGGTGTGTCGGTTGGTGGACTAACGGTTTCACATCTATGGTTGCGCTTCTACCTTATTCCATACTTACCCACTTTGTCGATTGTGGGTGCCAGGTTGGCGGGTTAAATATTGCTCCCTTGGCTTCCGGGGGTCCGCAATATGCAGATTGGTCGTGGTGCCCTACCCTCATGCCCTGTTTACTGTTACACATTTTTCCAATCAAAAAAATCAGATGCATACAATTTTATGCTTGTTTATTCCTTCTTATGGACATTATACAATGCATATTCTTGTTTAGTGTTGATGTTCATCTGCACATGCTTGCATCAGAAAAAGTTGGACTAGTGACATGGCCATGAGCAGTCAGTCATCCCAGACATCAGCAAACCGACAAGGCCAAACGTAAAGATGCATATTATATGCTCTTAGTATGTTTACCAAACAAATATCCTCAGCTATTTATTCATCTATGGCATGGTGAATATGTCGATGTCATATGTAATACATGGTTTGAAGTTCTCAAGAACTATCAACAAGTACAAGCAAGACGCGAAACATAGCGCAGGTTCCGCAGACTAAGAGGCGTGGTTGCAAAAATATGGCTCCATAGTTCATCGAAGCTATGTGTGTACTTGTAGATTTATGCTAGTGAAAGAAGAATACAAAAAAAAAAATGCACACTACCATTCACTTTAGTTTTCCTGTTCAAAAATTGTCACCAGTTCTAGAGTTGTAACACCCAAAGTACTATCAATAGAGGGCTTGAACAGCCGCTGAACTGGACAAGTGTTCATCAGGGACATAATGGTCATGTATAGGACCTACTTAGACAAGGAAAACAAAACTAGATCCATTATACATGCTGACATGATAGACAAGGAGGCCATGATGACAGTGACACTGACTATTCCTACACAACTTGTACAGAAACATGCAGAAAAGATATTGTCGGGTAATGGGATATCCATTACAAATTATAATATATTGCCCAAAACAGTATATGACCGTGGTGATTGTGATCGGATTATTTCACTCAAATAAACAATTATTGTGGAAAAAATTCTCGTTGTTTGTTCAGAATATCATTTCGTCCCGGACACGACTATCAGCCAACTTGCATAGAGCAGTGATATTTACCCAATCGGAACCATTGGCGCAAATTTCACATTCGTGAGAAAACTTGGCTCGCAACACATTCTCCATATAAAGGATGGAGAGTCAGACAGTGACAAGGCAATCGTACCGCTTTCCATATCCAATTTTGTCCTTTCCTTTCGCATGTGCATGTATCTCGGGTAAGTTACACAAATATTGCATTGTTCCATGTTGCAGCTGCAATTGTTCGATACCTATTCAAATTTTTTTTCGTCAATGGAACAACAATTTCATAAAGGGAAGTTTCCACTTATGCTCTTCAAAAATGTAACAAAGAAAAGGGATGTTAGAGAAAGGATCTTTCGCACAACCCAAGCAATGTTTGTAACAGAGTTGCAAGCAGATATAGTACAAGATCTGAAGAAACTAGCTAGCTCTACAATTGTTTTGTGTATACATCCACAAAATTATCCTCGCTTTTCTTATACAAATATCCTTCACCAAATTTCTGCGGCTTGTTTTATTTTATTTTTAATTTTTTAAGGGGCGGGGGGTGCAGTTGTGTATTATATTGTTCAATGTATTAATTCCTATGATTGCGTTCCTAGGTTGAAGGTGTTTTGGTTGCAGCGAATGCGTACTCAACCCCCTTTGAACCTATATGTGTGAAATGCAACTCTCATGCTTTTGCCTCAGCTTTGATAAGTGATGATACGATTGATTGTTTGCAATGCATTGAAAAATGTCCATATATATATGGACATTGCCGTAATGTTGTCATATGAACCGTGGGAAACACAACCATGCATTGTACACTTAGGCAACCTCTGTTACAAAATGTGCTTCCTAGGTTGGCAGAATTGTCGTATGAAACATATCTATAGAAAAAATCAAGCAGTGTCTACATGCTACGCGATTTTCGGATACACAACAAATTTACCTTAAATGAGGATAATGCAATTTTGCATATCGGCTGAAGAAGGAAAAAAAAATACATATCAAACTTTGGCAGGAAATGAAAATATCTCATGTGTCTCTGTAATATTTCTTCAACATCCAGATGAATGTTCGTCGGACTCGAGTACTTGAGATTGCATGCGCATAAGATTGTTCGGTCGAAGAATGGGAAGCATGGAAACAAACCCCATATATCCCATGGCCCCCAGATGTAAGAGAAAATGAATGTCGTGACGTCTTTTCTTTGTATATGAAATTGTTTGATGCAAAGGTCGATGCGTCCTGCTCTATGGAACCTTGTGGGAACTTGCTTGCAGCCTGTTTGGAGTTTAGTTGGTTCTTGGTTGTATGCTTCATCTATCAATTTGTATATCGCAGAACTCTGAGTGTTGTTTGGAGCACATGGAACAATAGAATTGCAATTTTTTAGCCAGCTAGCCCGCAAATCCGTCTGATAATTTGTATGACGTTGTGACGCAAATGTAGTGTGTGGCTTGTTTTAGCATTTTTCCTTGATCAATGAACTTGGTAAAATTAATCTCCTGGAATAATTTGAAATCAACAAATATATATTGTGCGAAGTCCAATTGTGCTATCATATCAACAAGAGGCCCTTAAAATTCAAATTGGTCATTGTTATGCTTGCGGTGATAGAATTTTAAAAAACTTGTTTTGTTTCCTTCGTTTTTTTTTAAATAAGTGATTTAACATCCTTTGATAATTTTATGTAATTAAATTGTACAATATCAATATTTAATATTAATAATGGACCTTTCATTTTGTATATAACTCCAAGTGTTGTTTGGAGGACACGGAACAATAGAAGTGCAATGTTGAGCCAGCCAGCCCGCAGGTCCTCTTGTCAATTTGTATATTGCGGAATTTTGGGTGTTATTTGTAGGGCATTGAACAATAGAGGCCCAATTTTGAGCCTGCCAGCCCAAGAACCCATGATCCAAAAAGTGGCTAAGTATGGAATGCGGGATCCGTACATGCTCTATAAAATCCCATGTCCATACTTTATAGAAGTACATATTTAGTATGTATTACTCATTTTTCGGAAAATTTTTAGGTACGGAAGTTGGTGGATTCACGCCTTCAGACTTCACTTGCTTTTATATCACCAGCCCGACCAACTGCTTCCCCGTTTCATATTGTACAAAATTTTTGGCTCATAGTTTTTTGAATAGGCGAGTTCAATATTCATTATTTATGTAATTAAATTTATGTAATTGAATTGTACAATATCAATATTTAATATTAATAATTTAGTATTTGAAAATCATGTTTTTTTATAATGTTAGATAGTTGATAGGGATGACCATCCGTAAACAATGGCAATCTTGAGCCCGCCAGTCCTGGAATCGGTCTGTCAATTTGTATATCGCGGAAGTCCGACCACTGCTTAGAAGACATGGAACAATAGAAATGCAATGTTGAGCCAGCCAACCCACAAATCCGCTTGTCAATTTGTATATCATGAAACTCTGGGTGTTGTTTGTAGGGCACGGAACAAAAGAGGCCCGATTTTGAGCTCGTCAGCCCGAGAACCTGCCATCCAAAAAGTGGCAAAGTATGGAATGAGGAATCCGTACATGCTCTATAAAATCTCATGTCCATAGTTTATAAAATTACATATTTAGTATGTATTACTCGTTTCCTCCGAGTGTTGTTTAGAAGACACAAAACAATAGAAGTGCAATGTTGAGTCAGCTAGTCCGCAAGTCTGCCTGTCAATTTGTATATCGCGGAACTCTGGGTGCTATTTGTAGGATACGAAGCAATAGAGGCCCAATTTTGATCCCGCCAGACCGAAAACCCGCGATCCAAAAAGTGGCCAAGTATGGCATGCGGGATCCGTACATGCTCTATAAAAATCTCATGTCCATACTTATAAGAGTACATACTTAGTATGTATTGCTCGTTTTTCGAAAATTTCTAGGTGCAGAAGTTGGCGGTTTCACGTCTTCAGATTTCACTTACTTTTATATCACTAGCTCGACAAACTGATTCCCCGTTTCATATTGTAATAAACGAATATAAACTAGCCGAAGTCCAATTTTGTTATCATATCAACATGAGGCCCTTAACATTCAAATAGTCGGCAAGTCCGCTTGTCAATTTGTATATCGCGCAACTCTGGGTGCTATTTGTAGTGCACATAGCAACAGAGGCCCAATTTTGAGCCCACCAGCCCGAGAACCCACGATCCAAAAAGTGGCTAAGTATGGAATGAGGGATCCATACATGCTCTATAAAATCTCATGCCCATACTTTATAAAAGTACATATTTAGTATGTATTACTCATTTCTCGGAAAATTTCTAGGTGCAGAACTTGGTGGATACACGTGTTCAGATTTCCACCCACTTTTATATCACCAGCCCGACCAACCTCTTCCCCGTTTCATATTATACAAAAATTTTGGAACGCAAGTTTCCAAATACGCGAGTTTTTCTTTTAAATAAGATATTTAACATCCTTTAATAATTTTATGTAATAAAATTGTACAATATCAATATTTAATATTAATACTTTAGTATTGAAAATAATTTTTTTAGGTAGTGTTAGATAGTTGATATAGATCACCATCCGTAAACAATCGTAATCTTGAGCCCGCCAACCCTGGAGTTCGTCTGTCAATTTGTATATCGCGAAACTCCGAGTGTTGCTTGGAGGACATGGAACAATAGAAGTGCAATGTTGAGCCAGCCAACCCGCAAGTCTGCCTGTCAATTTGTATATCACAAAACTCTTGGATGCTATTTGTAGCACACAAAACAATAGAGGCCCAATTTTGAGCCTGCCAACCCAAGAACCCGCGATCCAAAAAGTGGCTTAGTATGGAATGCGGGATCCGTACATGCTCTATAAAATCTCATGTCCATACTTTATAAAAGTACATATTAAGTATATATTACTCATTTTTTCAGAAAATGTCTTAGTGCGGAAGTTGGCGGATTCACATCTTCAGATTTTAGTTACTTTTATATCACCAGCCCGACCGATCACTTCCTCGTTTCATATTGTAAAAACTTTTTTGTCTAATTAAATTGTACAATATCAATATTTAATATTAATAATTTAGTATTGAAAATAATATTTTTAGATAATGTTAGATAGTTGATAGGGATTACCATTCATAAACAATAATAATCTTGAGGCCGACAACCCTAGAGTCCATCTGTCAATTTTTATATCGTGGAACTCTGAGTGTTGTTTGGAGGACACTGAACAATAGAAGTGCAATGTTGAGCCAGCCAGCCCGCAAGTTTGCTTGTCAATTTATATATCACGTAATTTTGGGTGTTATTTGTAGGCCACGGAACAATAGAGGCCCAACTTTGAGCCCGCCAGCCTGAGAACCTACGATCCAAAAAGTGGCTAAGTATGGAATGCGAGATCCGTACATGATCTATAAAATATCATGTCCATACTTTACAGAAGTACATATTTAGTACGTATTACTCATTTTTCAAAAAAAAATTAGGTGCGGAAGTTGAAGGATTCACGGCTTCAGATTTCACTTACTTTTATATCACAAGCCCGACCGACCGCTTCCCCGTTTCATATTGTACTAACTTTTTTGTCTAATTAAATTGTACAATATCAATATTAAATATTAATAATTTAGTATTGAGAATAATGTTTTTAGATAATGTTAGATAGTTGATAGGGATTACCATCCGTAAACAATCGCAATCTTGAGGTCGCCAGCCCTGGAGTCTGTTTGTCACTTTCTATATTGCAGAACTCCAAGTGTTATTTGTATGTCATGAAACAATAAGAGTGCAATGTTGACCCAGCCAGCCCGCAGGTCCGCTTGTCAATTTGTATATCACAGAATTCTGTTGCTATTTGTAGACCACGGAACAATAGAGGCCCATTTTTGAGCCTGTCAGCCCGAGAACCCGCAATCCAAAAAGTGGCTAAGTATGGAATGTGGGATCCGTACATGCTCTATAAAATATCATGTTCATACTTTATAGTACATATTTAGTATGTATTACTCATTTTTCCAAAAATTTCTAGGTGCGGAAGTTGGCGGATTTGCGTCTTCAGATTTCACTTACTTTTATATCACCAACCCAACCGACCACTTCCCTATTTCATATTATACAAACTTTTTGGCTCGCGGTTTTCTGAATAGGCGAGTTACCGGATAGGCGGGTTCAATATTGCGTTTCCATTGTTCTGTCACCTGCAAACGACACCCTAGCTTCCGCGATTCACAAATTAGCAAACAAATTGAAATAAAAGAATATATACTATGAGAAGTCTAATGGAACAATCATATGAACGAGAGGACATTAAAATTTGAATTCGTCATTGTTATACTTGCGGTGAAACTAGCAGTATAGAGACTTTACTTAAACATCCAAAAAATGATTTTCTTGTAACTTTTTTATGCTTCTCTTATACAAACAGATCCTGGAAAGTATAAACATCGCTCCTTGTATCTATTCCTTAATTGAAGAACCTGTTAACATGTTTAATGCACTCCATAGTTACTGTTATGACCAATTCCCACTTCCAAAAATTGTCATCCGCTTTCTCTTTCCCCTCTGCTTTCCCTTTCTTTAATTACTCATTTTTTGAAAAATGTCTAGGTGCAGGATTTGGTGGATTCGCATCTTCAGATTTCCATTGTTACTTTTGTATCACCAGCCCAACCAATCGCTTCCCCGTTTCATATTGAAAAAACTTTTTGAATCACGGGTTCCTGCATAGGCGGGTTCAACATTGCATTTCCATTGTTCTTCTTCCTGCAAATAGCATCCGGACTTCCATGACTTACAAATTAGCAAACAAATTCCCCTTCATCTCATATGCTTTTGCTTTCTGTTTACTTGGTCCTTTTTCTGAATGTCTCATGCTTTTATATACATAACCTGAAGTTCAACAATATACAAATTGCCCTCTCAACATTGCACTTATGTTGTTAACCTACGCACAAACAACACCCGAAATTTCATGACATTCAAATTGACGACTGATATCTGTCACTGAGATGCAATATGACCATCATCCCCTCACGTCTCCTGGGTATATCTTCTGTCCTTTTTTTTTTGTAACCCACCCAACCTCTTTCCATACTTGAGCATTTCTTGGAATCTGTTTCGTAGGTTGGCAGGTAGACGAAATGTACAATGCTTGGTCTCAATTTTCCATCACCGCTACCTTCTTACTTATTTCCAGATATGCAATAATTAAGCTTTAATGCTAGTAGTTCATCCTGCAGGAACTATTAAGATTGTCATTAATGTCCGGAAGGCCGGAAAAGATTTGTCATTACTACGAATTAAACCAAGATTTGCGGAGAAGAGTGTTATCCTTTCCAAGTATTCATTTCAAACATGATGTAATCTGTTTCGTGCGCCGGTGGATTGGCGCCGTTAAGAAATCTCTAATTCTTAATCTCTCTTCGTCGTCGCTGCCACCTTCACACTTTTTTCTAAATATGCAATTAGTGAGCTTTAATGGTAACAGCTCATTCTGCATGAACCCTGGATATTGTCATTGATCAATGAAAGGCTCGAGGAGATATTCCATTGATACACATTAAAACATAATTTGCAGAGGGTTATATTATCCCTCCCCAATTTTCATTTCAAACATCGTCTGGAGCAAACATAAATTCTCATTAACTTGTGGCAGTAGTTCTGTCCAAATACAGTAAACACATTCGGGCATAATGGCCAGAGGTTCTAGTATTCTAAGGCATATTCTTACTACTCATCTCCCTCCGCCCAGGAGCAAAAAAGGAGATGGTCCCTTGGTAAACCGAGAGATATATTTCAAGCCAAAGAATTCCAAGGCAACACTGCTTGCTTAGAGAACCTACCCAATTGCATTGATGCCTAGTGCAGAGGTTGATGTCATGGATTCTGACCCGAAAGAAGATGATCTGATGGATGATGATACAACAATGGATGGTGGCAATGCAGAAATTGTTCCCACTTCTGTGCCCAAATTTAAATCAACCATAATGGGTGGAACTTCTCGGCTCAGTGATGGTGGTCCTGACAACACCAAAAGGAGTTTCAGAAAAGAAACCGACATTGAAAGCAACAGTCGCTTTGCAGCTCAAAAGTAGGAATTCGAGAGGTCCAAATTAGTCCATTCTGGGTGCAAGACTTTCACTGTAAAGAAATGATATGTTGATGCTCCCAGAGATATATTTCAAGCCAAAAAAATATTCACTTGCGAGACTACTGTCATGTTATTTGGATATACAATTAACATCTTCAGGAATGAGGACCAGAACTTTCACTGGTGCAAGGCATATTTCTACTAGTCATCTCCTTCCACCTAGAATGGACTAATTTGGGCCTCTAGAATTGCACGTACAACCTGTGTCCCTGAAGTCTTTTCGACTGTGCAGAGGTAGTTTGTAGTTGTGTCCTAACTTTCAGTTAAGGGCTATTCCTCCCTGCAACATTTTTCATCTTCTTCCTCATGGGAAGCTTCTGAAAACTGTCAATTTTACCACAGGATGGTTCATCGAGGAGAAAACTACAAGGATCCTTCATACTGCGGATCCCGTGTCTGTGTTTGTGGCAGATACATTCAATGTTTTGGCCCGAAGAATTGGGTCCAATTTCTAAGGAGAGATGTACAATACTCGGTGTTTTTCTTCTTTTTTTTTAAATGGATTTGATATTAGAATAATTTGCCTTGGAGTCTTCTTTGTTGCTTCTTTTATAGATTTAGCGCCTGTTCTCATTAGCATGGTTCAGTGGTCTCGTAGTTCTTCGATATTGTATTTACTTAGGTAATTTGTTCTAAGATGGAACATCTAACAATTATATGACAATGTACTGTGTCAATCCACCGGGATTTTATGAAAACAAAAAATGGATTACACACAGTTTCAAACCAACATTCAATTATATTCGCAATGGAGATAGAACATAGTAATACCAAAGTACAATGTTGCAACAAAATCGTCATTCTTGTTTCTAGACATGCAATTATTAAGTTTTAATGCTAACAACCCATAATGCAAGAAGTTTAATACTTAAGTTAATATGTTACCGTCATAGAAGCATATATCAAGAACACACTTACACCCACACATTCCAATAAAATCTAATCTTCAACAAAACATTTGTTGACAATTAGTAGAAAATGAAGTTTAATACTTAAGTTAATATGTTACAGTCATGGAAGAATGTATCAACACCCACACGTTGCAATAAAATGTAATATTCAACAAAGCATTTGCTGACAATTAGTAGAAAATGATGGTTTTGCAACAATGGGGCTTGTTTGAAACCAATTCATGCTTACGAAAACTGCCCTCCGCCTTTCTATTTTCCCACTCTTTTATCCCGTGTAGTTTATCTTCTTGGTTACTTAATCATTTTTTTCCGACATGCAATTATTAAATTTTAATGATAACAACCCATAATGAAAGAAGTTTAATACTTAAGTTAATATGTTACAGTCATGGAAGAATGTATCAAGCACACACTTACACCCACACGTTCCAATAAATCTAATCTTCAACAAAGCATTTGTTGACAATTAGTAGAAAATGAAGTTTAATACTTAATTTAATATGTTACAGTCATGGAAGAATGTATCAACACCCACACGTTGCAATAAAATCTAATCTTCAACAAAGCATTTGCTGACAATTAGTAGAAAATGATGGCTTTGCAACAATGGGGCTTGTTTGAAGCCAATTCGTGCTTACGAAAAATACCCTCTGCCTTTCTATTTTCCCACTCTTTTATCCCCTGTAGTTTCTCTTCCTAGTTACTTAATCATTTTTTTTCGAAAATGCCTTGTTGCACGGGTTGGTGGATTCACGTGTTTCGACTGAGCACTTCCCCTTTGTCTAAATTGGCTCTCTATTGTTCTGTGTCCTACAAGTAGCACCTAGAGTTCCACGATATACAAATTGACAGGCGGACTTGCGCGCTAGTTGGCTCAACATTGCACTTATATTTTTCCGTGAACTCCAAACAACATTCGAAGCTCCACGATATACAGATTGACACACTGGCTCCAGGGATGGCGGGCTCAAGATTGCCATTCTTTACGGATGGAAAAGTGCTAAAACGAGCCACATACTACATTTTCCACATACTACATTTGCGTCACAGAAGTTATATTAAAGGGAAAATCATTTCCTCTATGGTTTTGTGTCCTACAAATAGCACCCAGAGTTCCACACTATACAAATTGATAGTCGAACTTGTGGGCTGGCTAGCTAAAAAAATGACTCGGAGTTCCGCGATATATAAATTGACAGATGAAGCATACAACCAAGAACCAAGTAAACTCGCAGATCGTATTCCTAGTCACTGTTTTCTGTGCCCACCACCTTCGCACTTCTTTCCAAGTATATATCTTGGCAAGAAAATGGGATGTCTATTACAGATGTGAATATATTGGCTCTTATTTTTCGTCTTCTATACTTATCCAAATATTTATTTCTCTTTTCCTTGAACTTTATCTTTCTCATCACTTATTCATTTTTTTGAAAATGTCTAGTTGCACGCGTGGGCGGACTTGTGGGTTCACGTTTGCACTGCTACTCTTATATCGTGACACCGACAGACTGCTTCCCCATTCCATACCGAGACACTTCTCTGACTGTGGATTCCCGGTAGGCAGGCTCTAGATTGGACTTCTATTGTTCCATGACCTGTGAATAGTACCGTCACTTCTGCGATATACAAATTTACAATTGGACTTAGATCATACCGTCTTTCGTATTACGATCTACCTATCATGCCCTCTTCCATGGTACACATTTTTCACTGAAAACTTATAAGAAATACAATTTAACCATCGGGTCCTCACGTCTTCTGTGGAACTATTGTCACCCCATTTTGAAGCCCATCTGTCCGCTTTCCATACTTCGTCATTTCTTTGAATTTATTTCGCGGATCGTCAGTTTGGCGGGTTCAAGAAATATTCAGTTCCTATTCATCATTTCATGTGCTCGCACCCTTTTGCAATTAACAATTACCAATTAAATATAAGATCTTATTTCTAGGCATGCAATTAACAAGTGTTACTTTCAAACATCATGGAATGTCATTTGAGCATCGTCGAGTTGGTCCGTTCACGAAAAATTCAATCCTCTCTTACGAGAACAAGTCTGCCTGACCATTTCCCTATTCCATACTTAGCCACTTTCCCAGAATTCCGAAAATATACAAACCGGTCACTGAACTGCCCCATCATTCTCTCTTGTGTTTTACACGTTTTGCAGTCAAAAATTCTGATACATAAAATTTGACCGTGGAACACTCGCCTCTCCTGAGTATCCCCATAACCCTATTTTGAATACCATCCGACCGCTTTTCAGACCTTGTCATTCGTTCCTTTCTCTCCCCCGTCTCCGTGACCTTCGCACTTGTCTATAATAAAAGAAAAAAAATTGTTTATATATATCTTGTTTCTAAATATGAAATTACTGACATTTAATTCTAACATCTCATCATGTAGGAACCGTATAGATTGTCATTGATGGGCAAAAGGATCGAGGAGATATCCTATTAATACACATTAAACCAAGATTTTCGAGGGGTTATATTATCCCTTCCGAGTGTTGATTTCAAAATCATAAAATGTCGTTCGCACGTCGTCGCCTTGGCACGTTCATGAAACCTCCAATCCTTAATTTCTCTTCGTCGTACATGCCACCTTCACATTTCTAAATATGCAATAAGTAAGCTTTACTGCTAAAAGTTCATCATGCTCCACCCATACAGATTGTCATTAATCAGCGAAAGTCTCGAGGAGCTTTCCCATTCATAAGCATTTAACCAAGATTTAGAGAAGATTTACATTATCGGCTCTAAGTGTTCATTTCAACCATCGTCTGGAGCAAACCAACGTTCTCATAAACCTATGGCATCAGCTTGATAGCAATTCTGTGGAGATACAGTGAACATCTTCGGGCGCGAGGACCATAACTTCCAGTGGTCCAAGGCATATTCTTACTACTCAACCCCTGCCGCAGAGAACCAAGTAATTTGTACCTCTAGGATTGCTCGTGTAGGTTGTGTCCCTAAGGTTTTTGACTGTAAGGACCTGGTCTCTTGGTGCGCCGATAAATTTATTTCAGACCAAAGAATTATTCCACTACGGGACCGCTCTTATGTTTCTTTGTCACCTCGGGTCTTCTACCAGATGTTAAGATTGTCGGAGCCAACATTGACGTTCAGAGGAGAAGATTGCAAACAGTTCCTAGCAAAGCATAATAACAGGTTGGACCTCTTGCCCCATTTATTGGAAGACCTAGTTCTAGTTCCTGAAGATATCACAAGCTTGCAGGTTAGTTCATTTAGAAATCCATTCCGCGAAATTGCCTGGCTATTTACAAGAATAACGGAACAGGAGTCCACAACAATTGTTTCCTGGATGGCTCTTTATATTTTGTATTTCACAGTCAACGAACAAGCCATTTTTTATTGGGGCAAGTTCATTTCCCATGAAATCTGTTCCCAATTGTCAAGCTTCAAAAGGGAAAATAAATTTTATATGTCGTCCTACTTAGTTTTTACGATAGCACATTGATGTCAGTTTCCAGAACTGTCTCCATCCAAGAATGTGAACTGGGAATTCGACCTAGTAACGTTCTAGTACCAGGCCTTGTGGAAGCACAAGGCTTCCCACTGTTTTTATGAGGTTTTTAATGGCTTTGTGTCTGTTTTCAAAGTTTTGTTGTTAGGAGAAGATGCTCCCCACATATCTGAACATGCAACCAATTTTTTGGACAGGAAGGGGACACTTGAACATTTGGATAATTATAGTGTGATAAGAATTTTTGGCTCCACAGAAAAACCTGCTCTCCTTCCATGTCACATTATGGACATAATGTTTGTTGCAGAAGTAGCATGGAAATACAATTATTGGTTGCATCTATTGCAAAAGAAGAGAAAAAAGCAGTTCATTCCTATGCCTTGGAAAGTCGGGGAGTTCGTGTTGAAAAACATCAACAAAATTGACGAATTCACAGTGCATTCTAGTAACTTCAACCTCAGATATGCTGAAAGCATAAGAAGGTTCGACCCCGATAATATTTTTCGACAACATTTACAACACTTGACCTCGATGATTTTTTTTTCAAAAAACACATGTCTGAAAACAAAGACAATGGCGGCAATGCTCTTGCTTCTGATGTTGGCAACCTAGACACACTGCAAAGCAACACTAAATTGTACAGGCAATAAAGAAAATGCCTCGATGACAAGAGTGTTCAATCAGCGAATAAAACTCCAAAAAGTATGACACCCTGGAGAATCACTCCAATGGCCCACCACAACAACAAAGAAACTCAAAGTTCTTCAAATGGAGGAGGAGATAACGACCCTCCTCACTCTAAAATTGATAGTTCTCACAAACTTCCAGTAGA
>JASDQU010507704.1:31094-56261 GCA_032191745.1 Picea mariana | reverse complement strand
GTCCTCACTGACTCTCAATTGTCCCGTCCAGTGTCGTGACTCCTGATCACAGTCCCGCTGAGGTTCTACCTCATGCCCCTCACTGCTAGTGTCAACAATGGAATCCCCAACAACACACTCCTCAAAAGATAAGGCACTGAACTGCCCACTGTCCACTATGCTACTGAGTCCTCCTCTAGGCCACCGCACACCATCACCAACTGCTACCCCCATCTGAATTAGTATTCTAGGAGTTTAAAGACAAGAACAGTATAACAATATATCAATCTACACTAGCAACATATATGATTCATTCACTAAGATTGCTTATAAAGAGATATTCAAAACATAAAAGATACTTGCATGAAAGATAATGAAAGTAAATGTTGATACTTGCAAGTAAATAACAATAAGCAATAAAGTACTTCAAGATAAATGAAATGCTTGAAGTAAAAGGCTTTAAAAGTAAATATAGTGAGACCAATACCAATTATTGCAAGATGTATGTAATGTCGCTGAAATGAAGATTGCAGTGTAAGTGTTCTTGTAAAATTTTATTTAGAGTTGATTAGATGGAGTGATTGTTGTGAATGCAAGTCACTATGTGAGATGTGTGCAAAGTGGTACAAGAAAGTAAATCTAATCTAGATTTGGCCTATAAGAGGCTATCCCTCAAATTGGATGCTGAATTTGCTGGAGATTCAACAGGGAGCGTATCCCTCTGACTTTACACACAAATTTAGGAGAATGCCAGATGTCGAACACGGGGAGGACTATGTTCTGAGAGGGCCCGTCTGACTTCACACACAAACTCCTTGTGTTTCCAATTAAGCAATAACAACTTAAAGATTTCCCTATTAAGACTACTCCACACTGACTAGCCCCTGTTCTAATGTACGCCACACCAACAATCAAGCCGAAACTTGCAGTGGAGGGGACATAGCAATACTAAGGGGAGCTGAGGGGATTTGTTTATTTTCCAAATTGAAATAACTGAAAATAAATGCTGAAATTGAAATCTACTCTATGAAATTGAAATATAACTACACTAATCTAACAAAATGAAACCTACTCTAATGTTTTGTGGTGCTTGTGATAAATTTTATGGTTGATTTTAGCTTTCCTTTAGGTGAGAATTGTAAACTTGAAGCAAAAGAACCAAAATGAACAATCACACAAAGAAACCGTTCCCCCCTAGGGGGATTAAAGAGTGGGGACTAGGTGGCCCACTTATTTTATTAATGAGATTACAATGCTCTTTTTGGATGCTTGTGGTCACTTATATGGATGAGACCACTAAGCTTACAAGTTTTCCAAAGTTTATTGAAGAAGGATAGATGCTCCATGGTGTCCTGGAATGTCCAAATCCGCCAAATTTTGGCAGAGTATCCCCTTGTTTGATCACCAACCTGCAAAAATCAACAAGGAACTTGTGCCAAAATGCTGCAAAACAAATATTAGAAGGTGCCTACAAAAAGAGGTTAGAGTTGCACAAAACTCTATAAAAGATTCTAAGTAAAACCTACACTAAAGTAACAAAATGAAGCCTAATGAAACAAGAAAAGAAAGCCTTCTCTTAGTAATATTACTAGCTGTCCTAAAACAGAAAATGATATTACTAAGTTTGCTCAAATTTGGCTTTTAAACACTAAAGAAAGAAAACTATCTTTAGCCTTATAAATTTGCCTTTCAAAACTAGCTAAATGATAGAAATTTACAAGCTAGATCTACTTTATGAATAAAACTTTATAAAGTAAGATCTAAGCTATTCGCTTTTGACATGCAAAGAATGAATCCTTTAGATTTAACTTGAAATAAAACTCTTACTTTGCATGTATTTAAAGTAATCCAAAAAAAAGGAATGATTTAGAATTTGAGCAAGAGAGGAAGAGAAATGCTTGAAATGCTTGGAATCATGGGCAAATGGGGTCTTCTTGATGGATCAAAGAGGGTATGTCTTCCTTAAGATCTTGAAAATGAGGCAAGTGCAACTGAGCCCAACCTCCTCTTCAAGTGTGAGAACTTGCAAACTTAGAGACTTTTTGCCACACAAATTGTTAAAAGCATGATGCTACCTACAAAGATACTTTAAAAGAGCATGAACATTAACCGAAATGAACATGCAAAGTAAAGCTATCAAATGTAAATAAACAATAAGATTATAATGCAACCTAGCTCTTCTAATCTCACCCAACTAGGAGACAACTCCTCTCGGAGGGCACAAATTAACAATTAGAAGCAAAAGCACAAAAACAACTTATACCTCACATTCGGCACAATGACATAGAAATTCCACACATGAAAATGGTACACCAATGTATCCTCCAAAGCCTCTTTATTCCAACTCAAAGAGATGATACAATAGCAAAATACAATCAACAATTCTTCCCAAGCTCCAACTAGCTTAAGCAATGGGAGAATGCTTTCATTTATAGGGAGAGGGGCACACTTCCCAAGGAAGGAGGGCGCACCACTTGAAAGGGAAAAGGTTGCCAAGTGTGATAGGTGGGGCTGCCACCTCTCTCTCAACTCCTTGTAGTCACCACTTGTGAGAAAGAAGTGAAGAGAAGGGTGCCACCTCTCAAGAGGTGGGCAACCCTCTCTTGGAATGCGCCACGTCTCCTCAAGAGGGGCACACTTCTCCTTGGTTGGAAGCTCCAAACTCAAGCTAACAGATTAAAAACTCACCCATTACTCTCACTTAGATGCCAACAAGGCTCAGTTAACTCAAATGGAGGGTGAGTTGACTCAAAACATGTCCCAGACATGTTTCCCCAAAAACAGTTTTGCTGATTTTTTGTTTTTTATTTGTTTTTTTTGACCTTTTTGTGAGTAAAATTAATTTTAAGTGATTAAAAATCACTAATTTCACTCACAAAGTGGGTACTTATGTGAAGTGGGTATTATGAGTGTGAAAACGAATATCCCTAAGGCATATAATGCCTCCTAGTACCACTTTTTTAACTTATGACTTATTTACAATTAAAATATCCCATTTTGCGGGAAATTTTTTATTACCTGAAAACATTAAAAGATCCTAGGGGGGAATTAGCACAATTTCCATATGACTCAAAATTGATGACTAGCATGGTAATATACATTAGACACTAGACTTAGATTTTCCAAGCTAAGGCCTAACCATCAGTACATACTCGAGCTTTGGAGGAAATGAGTGAAAAAACTCAAAAATTATAACTCGTTTAAAATTTAATTCAAGCAAGGGATAATTAAAAGTAAAAAACAACACTCTAGAGTAATGTACTAATGATTAAGTCTTAGGAGGCTAAGCCTTTTACAAATTTATCATGCCAGATTCATCTTATTACAATGCCCCATGGGGGGATGAAAATGCGGTATAGAGAAGAAAAAGTTGGCCATAATGACCGGCTGGACTTCTGAACTCTGCTTTTGAACACATCCATGTTCAAACTTTGGTGGCTCAACTGCAAGTCCATCCTAGTGCAACTTGGTGGGTAACACATGGGAAACCAAGCCAACTCTATCTCTGAAGAAAAAACAACCATATATCGATCAT
The DNA here is from genome assembly GCA_032191745.1 of Picea mariana. Lineage (NCBI taxonomy): Eukaryota > Viridiplantae > Streptophyta > Pinopsida > Pinales > Pinaceae > Picea > Picea mariana. The sequence goes on along the minus strand of JASDQU010507704.1, from coordinate 52,747 downwards.
GTACCTGTCTCTGATGGGAACCAATCTCTAAGTCACACAAGTGCTAAACTCTGGGAAAATCTCTAAATGCTAGCCAAAATAGTGCATGTTGGCTCTTAACCCTCAAGGTTATCAAAGGTGAAAATCTAGGGGTTAATAGGACCCCGCTTCAGTTTGCGACCAACCCTCTAGCCTTGGATCAACAAGGGCTATGGATCCTTATCCCTTCTTGAGAGATAGTGCTTCCAATACCGTTTTCAGGACATCTCATCCAAGATGTCCCTCATGGACTATCTTATACGACCCACTGTTCTCTATGGCTTAGAGATTTGGGGGCCTTCTTTACTTGATTTTGATTGGGCCTCAGCGGAGAGATTTTAGACCCTTCTCCTCCGACACATCATTAGATGCAAGCAGATAGTTCCTCATCACATCATTCTAATAGAGTTTGGGGCCCGACCCTTTCGACTTGAGACAGTGTTCAAAGTAGTCTCTTTTCTACATCGCATCCAAAGCTTTGCTAACTCGGTGAAGGGGTGAGACCGGTACCCGTACTTGATCTATTGTTCTTTAGAGACCATTTCCCTCTCTAGCCATTTGGACTGGGCTTGTGGTTGGTTTGCGGGGGTTTCAAATCTTTTAGAGTCCATGAGCATTCAGATGGATCGTCTCCTTCCATTTAGATATTCCTTGGATGCACCTAGCCACCTCCTACCTACTCGACAGGAGTTAAACAGGATCATCAGGGATGACATTTATAGGCAGTTTATCTAGATCACTTGGGTTAACCCTCAGGGACGGTTATGCCTAAAGATGGCCTTCTACGCTGAGCACTTCTTGGAGCTTAGAGACAGGTTCATTGTTCGACCACACTATACAATTTGCCATTGGGTGCATGCTCTTCACATTCCATTAGGCCAGTGAAGAGTGGGTTCTCATAGAATTCTAGTAGAGATCGACCACCAGATTGCTTGATTAGACAGGAATGGCCAACTATGCCATCTACAGGAAGTCGATACTAAGGAGCACTTCATCTTCCACTGCTCCATCTACAATGAGATTAGGGGGAGGTTCCATTGCCTATTTAGGGGAACTCAGACTGTCAGTAGCTTCTTTAGAGATTCCGACCAGAGATGCTTGGTCTTATACATGTAGGAGACTCTCAGGCTTTGAGCCCATTTTCTTCATCCCCCTACTAGATCAGACTCTACCCAACAACAGATCACATTCTTCTTCACGATGCTACCCATAGGAAGGGGAACTAAGAGATAGACCGATATCGACACAACTCCGGAATACAGATCAATGCGGACCCGTGGGAACTTCACCTGTCCCATAAGATTTTAGCGACATGACCAGATTAGATCCCTCCCTAGGAGACTGGCGAGATCCCCCATGCCTCAATGACGAACCACCTCCTTTGGAGAACAGTGCAGTGGACGATCCAGACATCCCACCAGTTCTTCGTTAGGACATCATACTATACTGAGATTTCTTCATTCAGCCTCAGATCTTAGGAGAGATGAGTTTATTCCATGTCAGGCCTACCTCATTACATTTGGTTCTTATTTTTGGATCTTCTCCTCCTATACATCACCCCAGAGCAGATGTTTGGGCTTGGAATCGAGGGTTGTTCATGCCTCATCTTGGCTCTCATTTTTTACTCTACCTTACTCTACTTTACTTTCTGCATCTTGCCTTTTATAGGAGACCTTTTGGTACTCTTGCTTTGTAATGACATCATTGTACTCAACAATCCTTTTGACCTACTTTTGTGGTCATCAGTCGGACATTAATAAAATTATCTTATCTTATCTAATGGTGGTTCTTCATACTTTTGGATCATTCTTGAACAAACTCTTCTTGTCAAAAATCTTGGAAGGTTATCTAGTGGAGAAATCTTCCCTTGAATCATCCCTTAATGTTTTAGGAGGATTGTCTAGGGATAGTAGTGGACAACTTCACCCTAAAAGAATCCACTTCATTCTCTCCAAGAAGAATCTCTATTTGACCCCATATGTCCAAAATAGTAGGCACTAGCCTTTTTCTCCATAACAATAAATCTAAGTTGCAGGAAACGCCCCCCCTTGTTTCCTGCCCCGAAACGAAACGAAACTCCGAAACGGGTATGGTACGGTTGGGAAACGCCGTCGACCATACTGTACAACGTTTCTCGATTTGGAAACGCTGTACGGTACGACCGACGGCGTGTCCCGGCTGTACTGTGCCCATATGACCGAGTTTCAACGGATTTCAAAGTTAAATTAGGGAAAAAAAGGGGGTTGTGGGGCCCCCAAATTGCCAGTTAGTTTTAGTAAAGACTTTTTTTACCTTCTCCAAAGAGAATAAAGATGATTTTCTGCCTTTTTGTTTTAATTAAAAAAAAACTTCTAGATGCAAACATAAACCCTAAATCTCCTTCCGTTGCTATAAGAAACCACTTGTTTCACTCATTCCTCACACTTTCATTAGCAAGAGGAGCTTCCTACAGCAACAAGAAGGAGATTGTGTGTGGTTTTAGTGAGCATATTTCTTTTCTATTTGGTGAGTAGATTTATTTTATGTTTTCTTAGCAAGTTAAAAGATTTTTTTTGTTCTCTTGGTTTGCAATATACAAATTTCTGTTTTGTTTGGTGAACATATTTTTTTCTTTTCTTGCAACATTCATGGCTTCTCAAAGTGTTGTTTCATCTACTCCTAGAGCTGATGAAGTAAGCAAGCAGGAGGAATACTATCCTCTTTGGAGACATGTTATCAAGGTCAAGGCTATGGGTGCCGGTGGAGGTTCATGGGAATGGAAGTTGAATTTATGCAAGAAGGATAAGACCTTCAAGGGCTCTTACACAAGGCTCACATTTTGCATGAAGGGAAGGGTATTGAAGGTTGTCCACATACTCTTGATCTGCAGGTGAGGGATAGATTCCATAAAGAGCATGATGATGCTCAAAAAATTAAGGATAATAGAACAAAGATTGCTATGCATAGCAGTAGCAAGCATACTCCTTCCTTGGGTGTAATGAGCCAAGGATTGTTCACGAAGCAAGGAAGAGGAGGGCGCTAGAGGTAGAAAACGAGATATCCAAAGGCCCTGGAGGACGAGGTGCAACTTCAGACAACAGATTGATGAAGATGTTCAACAACCAAAAGAGAGAAGAAACAAAGTCAAGAGTGGCAAGGGCCATATTTGCATGTGGCATCCCATTTAATGTGGTTCGGTCCCCCTATTGGAAGGATATGGTGAAGACAATTAACGAGGCTCCTCAAGGTTTCAAGGGACCAAACTATGAAAAACTCAGAACAATGTTGTTGCAGAAAGAGAGGTCATTGATTCATGATATTCTCAAACCAGTTCCTGGCTCATGGACCAACACATGGGTTTCCATTATCTCTGATGGATGGACTTGTTTCCGTCCTATACACACTTGCAGACGTGAGCTAAGTCGGGCTCACTTAGTGTGTCCTTGGAGGCACAATGCCTAGGTTCACAGCCCACGATGTCACTTTGATCTAAACCTCTTCCATCTAGGCTTACTCCTAGCGAAGCCAAGGGGGGTAGACCCTAGTTTCTAGATAAGATTTAGAGTTTAAGTTCTAGGAGTTGATTTTAATTTGTTAAAGTTTTTGGGGGGATTCTAACCTAACCTATGATGCTAAGGCAATGTTATCCCCACTTTTTAGGGATAACTAGGAGATCATGTCTCGAGGCCCACAAGTCCTAGACATGGAGTACCGAGAGCATGAGCATGGCCTGACCTGAGCATGGCCCTGGAGGGCCCATCTTTTTCTCCCATCATCTTTTGTCTTGACATCATCAACAACATCCATCGCCATCGGATTGGTCCTGTATCAGAAGAGGTTCTTGCTCCATGAGGTAATTGGTCCAGGTATCATGGTATGTGTCTTTTTATCATTGAAACCTTTAAATATATGCATCTAGTTCCTCTTATCTCTAACAACTGCTTGGATCTTACATTTGCTCACTTGACCATGTTTGGGGGGGTTGACAGGGTGCCCTAGCAAGCCTATGTCTGTAGGTTTTGGTTTGCCACTGGGGGGATTTCTGAAAAGCCATCATCCGCTCCCATCATAGCACCACTCTTACATCTTGTTTCCCGTTCACCTATCCCATTCCCCTTGTCCAGGCATTGGGTTGACCTATTTCAGGACTGCACCTTACCTCGTGGGAAGAAGGGGCTAAAGGCCCAGAAGGTAAAAGCAAGCTAGTAAAAGATAAAAGCCTAAAAATGAACCTCGAGATGCTTCACCCAGGGATCCCCGAGAAAGCAATAAAAAGCTTCTCAGCAAGAAACAAGAGGGACCCGGAGAAATAATAAAACAAGACCTAATTAGAGGATATGGGGTTTCATCACGAGCCAACCTATTAGGTCCATGTGTACCTAGCAGTATCACATTGCCACCAGTTGGTTATCACGCTAGGGCAGTGACTCTTGGTTGCATGGCCAAGGGAAAGGGGGTCTCATCACGAGCCAACCTTCTCATCTCTGTGAAAGTACTTGTGGGTAACGCTGTCAGCTCTGGTCACCATGCCAAGGCAGTGTCCCCTGATTAGCTTTTGAACAAAAAAACAAATAAAGAACAAAAAGAATAAAAAGAATAAAGGCAAGAATTGGCTTGGAAAAAATGCATCCATGACAGGGACAACTCGCCTTCTACAAAGGCACCCACAGCTAACACGTTGCATCCTTGGCCCTTACTGCACCCACATGCTTGGACATCCCCTAACCACATCATCCACTTACATGGCTTGGATGAGATCTCTCTGGGAACTTTCCTTTTTCTGTGGACACTAGCCCAATAGGAAGCCTTGTCCTTTTTCCCAGATTTGTATTGCAGGCTTGTGTAACGTCTTTGAGCTATTGCTTGATGTATTAGGGATTTTATGCATGTGTTTAATAATATTAATGATGAAATGTGATTGACATTGCTATGATCCCTGTGATTGATGAGCCCATGGAGGGTGTAGCCTTTGATGTGTAGGACCATACCCGACGGACAGGTACCATTTGGACCGGTACACATGGGGAGATGATCAGTTCGGACCTCCATGAGGCTGAAGAGCCCACCAGATGGATGCTGAGACCCCATCAGGGGGTAGAGACAGGACAGAGGTTGATCAGAGTCTTTGCACCAGAGAAGAAGAGGACGTCCCATCAGAGGTACCCCGTCATGGCTTAGCCTAGGGGGATGAGCCCTTTTCACTGAGACGTTGGCCTTGGAAAGCCTTGGAGGCAGACTAGGCAGCAGTGGCACATGTGGCATGTTGGAGAAGCCCCTGAAGGGCTAACGTTTTGCTCCAGGATGTTTCATTTGCCCTAGAAAGGGCTAGCGCCTCCCTTAGAGGGGATTTTATTCTCTTTTCTTCTTATTTAGGGTTTTTATTTGACAATTTAATGTAAAAACAATATGATTTTGACATTATGGCCTTGTCGGCCTTTTCATGACCTTAAAAGTAAAATTAGGTCATTGATAAAGTATATATTGAGGATTTTGATCCTCATTTTATCATCACAACTTACTCATTAGTGAGGTCTGATTTTTGCGCCCTACTTTTGTGACTGGCTGATTTGAGGAAGGCGCACTTGTTGAAGGAAGAGATTTTTGGATCTATGGTGTTTTTCTTGAAGGAAGGTGTTACAACTAGGGTTTACATGGTTATTTTTGATGAATTGTAAGTATTTTTCTGCAAAACTTCTTAAATGAATGGTTGTAGTCTTATTTTCTTGCGTGTATTTATAATTTGTTGAATCAAAACCCTAGGTGACAAGCACACAAGTAGGTCCTTGTCTCATGTCCCCTGATAGAAAAGCTTTTAACCATTGAAGAAGAAGAAGAGAGCCTAGCCATAGCTACACTCCTTTTTCTTCCTCCCTCTAGCTAGTCGTACCATATTGACTTCAAGAGGAAGAGGACGTCCCAGGCCTAGGTTATCTACACCTAGGGCCATTTTTCTTTTAGGATTTAATGAAAGAGCCTTGCTGTAGCAACACTCTCCCTCATTAAGCCTTCTTGTCTTGATTTTGTGTTTCATCTGAGCTAGCCATTTGCCGGGAAGGAGGAGAGACCACGAGGCCTTGCTTTAGCAACACCAGAGTGAGCCTCTCTCCCCTAGGGTTCCGTTTTTGAGGCCCCGCTTTAGCCACACTTCAAAACGTTTCCCTCTAGTCCTTGAAATCTTGCCTCCTTCAACCTGTGCGTCCTTCACTTATGACTCCATTAAACCCTAAGGCACTGATCTAAGACCTCAAGCGTTGAAGTAGAACTTGATCTAAACACTCTCAAACCTTTTGAATTGAAACCCTAACTACACTAACCCCAGCTCTAGCTAACCCTACTAACCCTAAGTTGCTAGCGTCACTCTTGGTTGTTTCATCTCAATGCAGCAACGTTTTACTTTATGAGCAATTGAATGATGGTTTAAAGCATTTATTTAATAAAGTGTTGATTGATCCCATTGAATGCCACATTGTTCTAGTATTTATTGGCGAAGTGACATTATCTTTTCATTGCTATTGTGTAAACATTGACTTCGTCAACATTTACTTTCAAATCGCTTATATTGAATATCAGATAGTTCTTGACTGAGATGAAGTACTAACCCATTGAAATAAACTTGCAAGTATTAGTTTGTTGTTGTCTTATTCCAGGCAAGTACTCTTCATTGGATTTTACTTTATTATTGGCTGTTTAGTCGAAACTTTTGATTGGTGGTGATTTGTGAAGGGGGGGGGGGGNGTTTAGTCGAAACTTTTGATTGGTGGTGATTTGTGAAGGGGGGGGGGGAAACTTATCTTCATCCTATTAACCTTTTGCCTCTTCAAAACCCCAGGTCACATGGGACTTCTTCCCTGGGCCTAACCTCCCTAAAGAGAAAGAACCTACCCATCGTGGTGACATTGGGTGGGATAGGTTTCTGTTACGCCAGTTTGGCCTTCTACCTTATAGCTTTTACTCCTAGCTACAAACTGTGCGATAACATGCAGCAATGCAAGATGCAAGGTTAGTATGTTAAGCAAGCTGTTTCCTTAAGTCAACTAAGACTAGTTCCTAAGGTTGGGCAAGGGGTCAACTAAATGTAAGGGTGTTTCGTTACAATATGATTACAAAGATTACAAAAGAATAACTATTCTACAAAATTAGATACAAGTATTCACAATGAAGAATGCTAAGTACAAAATTGACACAACACAACAAGCTAACCACATTATTTCAATGTCCAGTATATCAAAGAAGATCAAGACATTATCATCATCAACACATTACGCCTAAGCATGCCCCAATAACACTTATTCTATTGGACTGCTCCTCAATGGCAACATCAACATTCACAAGTCAAAGGAAACTTAGAAGATTTAAAAATTAAAGCTCAAGTGTTCCACAATGATTATGTACTCAATACTTAGTTATTTAACCCACAAGGTATTATTAGATGAAATATTGAATTACAAGTATTAAGCCCAAGGTTTAATTACTTAGTGAGTTGAGGGTTCTTAAGATTGAAAAGATTTTATTACCCTTATTAGATGTTCACCAAAAACCTCCTCCCTCGATTGCCAAATAGCTGCTGGATGCTCAAGAAGTGAAGCAACGAGGCCCACCCTAGCTTCGCAGGTCAACCCTAAGAATTGAGTTTTTACGGAAATGACACTCCTTCGCACCGTGAGACCGTCCCCGGCCTATCACCTTCCGTTGCCCTCCTCAATCCCCGTTTTAGATGGTGAAGATGGTGGTTTAAAGTACCCTATTAAGTCTATTAAGTATGTATATCAATTGGTTAGACTTTTAGGTGTATTTTGAAGTGTTTTAAYGACTTTGAGATGCCTTAAATTGGTGATTTAGTGTCAAAACCGAAACTTACTTTAGCTTATTAAGTGTGTTATTTAAGCATGAGAATGAAGCATTAACACATATAAGCTATGTGAGAGCAAGCGAAATAACGATTTAGTTCACCATGATTAAACTATTAACATAAATCAAGCTTGTTGTGCAAGAATACTAAAACACAAGGGCAAGRACAACTTACCAAAGAGAAGAAAAGAGAAGAAGCTCAAGATATTCACCACTTATCTTATGTTTGTTTTAAAGCATTAAGAGCGAAGCATTAAGTGAAAAATAGAAGCTTGAAAGATTAGATGTGTGTCTACACTATCAACTTTATCCAACAACCATAAATGTTAGTGTGTTGGCAAATGGCCTTAAGATATTATATTATGAAAAGACAAACACTTTCTTAAGCATTAAGGCATAAACCATTCAATGTGTGTTGGATTAGAGCATGTAATCTTAGAGTAGGCTATAAGTAAGTTGATTATGCCCCAGGGGCTTAAGCTAAGAATTAAAGTGTGTGAGATCTAGATCTAGAATATTTAAACTTTAAAGCATAAATGGATCACAAGCACATCAAACCCTTGCCTTACAATTTGGGGTATTCCTCTCCCAAAGTGTAGGCACTTATTAAGCTTAAAATAACTTGGAAAGAAAGAGAAAGGTAAGCAAGAAAGACAAGCAATGGAGCTCACTAACCCCACGTCCTAGCTCAAGGAAGTGCTCAAAAATTGAAGAAAGAAAGATTTGTACTTGCCCTAAGCTACCCTAAGCTCACACTTGGGAGGTAGGCTGTACCAATTCTCCTTCCAAGCTATGAGCAACTAAAAATCAGCAAAAACAAGTAGATCTATGCACAAGAAACTAGAAAAATAGAAGAGAAAGGTTGAGAAATAGCTACCAACTTGTAGGAGGGCCTTGGAGTGTTGTGTGGATGTTTTTTGGGTAGCATAACCCCCTCAACCAGATTTGAACCTGCAAAAACTAGCAAGCTATACCTGCTGGAAAAGATACACACAACAATCAAAGTGAAGAAAAACTTTTGTTTTTTAGGGCAAAATTTTTTCACAAAAATTTTTGATGAAAAATTTAGATTTAGATGACCAATCTACTATGTTAAGCTAATTGAAATATATATGGAATGAAAAACAATAAGAGAAAGAGTAAATAAGAGAGAAAAGAGGAGTTTATGTGTGTCTTAAAGGAAGACTCTTCCTTGAGGCATTCCCAATAAAACCCTTGAAGCTAAACTTGCAAGATCTAACAAGATAATATGCATACAAAAGATAACATGGCTGAATATGCTAATAAGATGAAATACTTGCACCTTATCTAGCAAACCAACATATATAGATCTACAAGAATACTCTTCGTTAGATCTACTCAAGTAAAATACTTTACCCAAGATCTACCTATGCAATCATCATACCAAATCAAAACAAGATTACTTCATGTGTAACAAGAACAAAAATACTTGTTGCTCTTCCAAAAATCCTCCAAAGTTTCTCTTTTATTACTCAAGAAATAGATCTTGGAGAAATACTTGCTCAAAAACCCTAAGAGCCAAAGAATGATGAAATATGGAACAAGAGAGAGAGAGAGAGAGAGAGAGAGAGAGAGAGAGAGTGGAAAATCAAGTAGCATAACAATAGCTCAAGATATGGTAAAGAGGAAGTGAGGAGAGGGATGTATTTATACTTGAAGAGGCAAACCTACCTCTCTTGGATTAATGCCAACTGTCCACCACCAAGCATAAGAGGAGATCCCAAGGGTAGGGTGCACCATCTAGGGTTTGTGAGGTAGATCTAGGGTGTGGATGAGTGAAGGAGTGTTGGGATCACACAAAAAGGTACTGGGAGGCTAGGAGATGCGTGCCAAGTGAGTGGAGAAGGCCCAAATAATTTTTAAAAATTATTTAGAATTTTCCCAAGTGGGGGGGGGGTGTAACTTCCTTAGGAGGGCGCACCACTTGGGGGAGAGGAAAGGAAAGGGAAGCAATCAATGAGGGAAATCGAGTGGGATCACTCTAGAAGGTGACGTGGGGGATGAGGGAAGGCACACCTACCAAGAGGAGGGTCCACCACCCCTTCTAGAATCAAATTCCATCATTTTATCACCAAAGGGGGCGTAACTCCTCTAGGAGGGCATGAGGGTTTGAGTGGTGTGAGGGGGTAAGGGGTTAGAAAAGGTTAGAACAAGTTGGGTGGGTAGGTTTAGGCTTAGGAAATCCTCTCTCAATTTTTATCCACCTTTACAACATCCTTTTAACTCATTATTACAATTTTTACATTTTTGCTATGTCAAGACTTAGCAATTAAAATTGTTGTTTTTGACTGACTAACACTCCGAGTGGACAAACCCATAGCAGAAGTTGTCTGACTGAGATGAAACTTGAGGATGTAGGGGGTCTCATTCCATTTCTTTTGAGTACAAATACCCCTATCAAAAGTCCAAGGACCTAGTTTTTACAATTTTTGCTCAAAAAAATTAATTATTTGAATAATTAAACCTCCAAACTTAGGGAAATTTAAATAAAAAATAATTAATTAAAAAAAACTAATCTAGACTTGACGGAATTCCGCGAAACTTTCTAAGATGTCTTACATGGTCATTTACATCATCCCTAAACAATAGTTACCAGAGGATAAGCCCATTAGAACGCTCTTTACCACTTTGGAGGAATTATTGTAAGTGTGAGGGAAAAACTCAAGGAAAATCAATAAGGCTGAAAAGCCCAATTGATAAACTGAGGATAAAAAACCCTCGGTGAAAGGAACTCTCCCAATGAATCGATCCCAAGGTAACTGACCTAACTATGACTCATGCAAACCTATTACATTATTGACCCACACAGGGGTGCGGAAATTCCAGTTACAAAAAGAAGTTTTGGGGCCAAAAATGCCCTGTAGAACCAAAAAGTCTTCGTCAAATGAGCATCTGATGATGCATCTCTTCATGGCACATGGAGTTGACCTCCTAGTTGGAGAGGCGGTCCACATTTGGCTCCACATGGGGACGTGTGTTCAATCTTCTCGAATGAGACAGAGAGCATACGAGAATCCAGCACTTAGAAAACAGAGTGCTCACCAATAACCAACATAAGAATACATATATACATAATGAAATAAACAAATGCTATAAACAACATTTACATAATGAAATAACTAAAGTACAACATCTATAATTTTACAAAATGAAATCTATGATACAAAAAAAATTCTAAGTACATATTGACATAATGAAATAATACAAAATTTAAAATACAAGGAGAAGGGTTTGAGATACGTTACAGAGGGTGTCCCTTCGGACACCAAGTTGCCCCTCATCTGAAGAAGAGCTTGAGCTGCTGCCCATTCCGTGAAATATTGATGGGCTTACCATCCAAATGGCTTAGATGAAAAGAATTCAACCCTGCTATTTCTCTGATCAAATATGGACCCAACCACACGCTGTCAATTTTCCATGTTTTCCAGGTTTCTCTCTGCCTTTATCCCACAACAAAACTGTATCCCCAATCATGAAATCCCTCTGTTTGGCTGACCTGTCGAAAGCCTTCTTTACTTTACTCTGATTTCTGTAATTCTGATCATAAGCCTTTTGTCTGATTTCATCTAACTCAATGATTTGATTGGCTCTGTTCTGAACTGCATCCTGCTCTGTGGAAACATCCTCAACTGACCCATAAGTAGGAAGCCTAAGATGCACTGGCAACTTAGCCTCCAAACCATACATTAACTCAAAAGGACTTTTTCCAGTTGCTGCTTTCTTTGTTATTCTGTCAGCCCATAATGCATGTTTGATTTTGTTATCCCAAGATCTTTTATTTTCACTGACTATCTTTTTAACTATGGTCATTAAGTTTTTATTACTTGACTCTGCTTGACCATTTCCTTGGGGGTAGTAATCTGATGCATGTGATAAGATAATGCCATACTTAAAACAAAAAGATGATATCTTTGCTGAACAAAAGGCCTTGGCATTATCTGTCACTATCTTTGATGGGACCCCGAATCTAGTTATGATTCCGTCTTCTAGGAAATCCATCACAACCTTTTCAGTTGCTGTCTTTGTAGGAATGGCTTCAACCCATTTTGTAAAGTAATCTGTTGCTGTGATAACCCATGAATAACCATTACTCGAATTATCATTAAACTTCCCGATGAAGTCCAAACCCCACTGTTGAAAAGGTGCTTCAACCACAATTGGTTGCAAAGGGAGTGCTGCTAACTTCTGCTTTCCTGTAAAAAGCTGACATGGCTCACATTTCCGAACAAACTGATGCACATCTGAAAATAATGTGGGCCAATAATATCCTGCTCTAAGGATTTTGTGGGTAGTAGTTTTAGCAGCGAAATGTCCACCACAAAACCCTCCATGGAATTCATCCATTAGTTTCTTTGACTCAACGTCATCCACACATCTAAAGATAATTCCATCAGGATTCTTCTATCCTAACCCATCTCTAGTGAGAACATACTTAGAAGATTTTAACCTTAAAGCCCTTTTCTTGTGTCCTACTAGATGGCTTGGACAAGTTAGATTCTTAAGATAAAAGATAATGTTTGTATACCAATCCACTTGCTCAAGCTTCAATAAGTTAGGATGCCATTCTTCATTATTAATTTGGTAAACCATACCCAATGCCTTCTCATTACTTTCAGTCAACATTTTAGCCAAACCTTGACCCTTAATCAACCTTGGTAGGTTTGATCTCCAAATCATACTCTTGGATCTTAACAATCCATCTACCCCTTGAGCCTAATCCTTCCACTTGAGATAAAACATCTTTAACCGCAAAATTAGGAACATAACCAATCACCTTGGAATATCCAACGAAGATTCTGAAATGTTTGAGTGATTTGACTAAGCATAAGCTTGTTTCTCAAACATGGGATACTTAAGCTCTGAATTTTGCAAGGCCTTGCTCATATATGCAATGGGTTGCTCATGGCTTTGATCATTTTTTTGAAGCAACACGCCAGCAATAGTGTCTTCAGAAGCAAAAGAGAAAATCTGAAAGTCTTTGTTGCAGTCTGGGCTAATAAGGACATGAGCTTCACATATTGCAATCTTAATAGTTTCAAAAGCTCGCCTACTTTCTTCATTCCATTCAAATTTTACATCCTTCTTGAGTAGCTTATATATAGGTTTCATGATCTCAGTATAGTTAGGAATGAACCTATGGACAAAATTAGTTTGTCCTAAGAAGGATTGGAGAGCTTTCTTTGACATAGGCAAAGGCACCTTACTAATGGCTTCAACTCTCTCTGGGTCTAACTTGACCCCATCGTTTGTGATTATGTGGCCCATTAATTTTCCTTCAGTCACCCCAAAGACTGACTTAACAGTATTTAGAGCAATTCCAAATTCTCTACATCTGTCCAAAACTTGCCTAAGGTGGTTAATGTGAGTTTTCCCATCCTTAGAAAAGACCTTGAAATCATCTTGATATATTTCAATCAATTTACCAATCAACCCCCTAAAAGCATAATCCATAGCTCTCTGAAAAGTAGCTCCAACATTTGATAAACCAAACGACATTCTGAGATATTCAAAAGTTCCCCATGGAGTAGTAAAAGTTGTCTTATGCCTATCCTCTGCTTTAAGTCTGATCTGATTATAACCCGAGAAACCATCAAGCATGGAAATCATTACTGATCCTATAACTCTTTGAAGTAAAGTTTCCATCTTGGGAAGGGGGTAGTGGTCTTTTGTGCAAACAATGTTCAAATTTCTGAAGTCAATGCATATCCGAATTTTTCCATTCTTCTTCCTAGCAACAACCAAGTTTGAGCACCATGAAGAATGTCTAGTTTGAGCGATGATGCCTGCTTCTAACATTTTCTGTAACTCCCGTTGGACCAAAGGAGCTAACTTGGGGTTCAACTGTCTCGACTTCTATCTAAAGAGCTTAGTTTCTTCCTTGAGAGGAATCACATGTTGAATCACATCCTCCCTATAGACTTTGAGCTCATCATAACTGAAAGCCAAAACATCCCTATACTCTTTTAATAACTCGACAATTTCAATCCTTTCTTCTATAGGGGTAGTCTTGCATATCTTTACCATCCTAGGCTCTTCATTCGTTCCAATATTAACCTCCAAGTGGTCACATAGCTTTTTCTTTGACTCTTCTTTTTGTTTGTGACCATCTTGTCTATCAAAGTCCCTTTCTAAGGACACAACTCACCTAGGGGTGTCTTTACCTTATCATCATTTCCTGTATAATTACAAGCCTCCTCTTTAATGCTGATGTCCAAATCTGAAAACTCATGCATGTGAGTTAAAAATTTAATCACTTGTTTGTCATCATCAAAAACCTGCCAATGATCCACATTATTAGGAACTGAGGGCCGAAAAACTACTTCCATAGAAATAAAAAACTACTTCCATAGAAATATTCTCATCAATTAGACCATCTGGAAGTTGAAGTGTGGAAGTAGCTACTGCAAGTTCGTCTGCCTTTGAATTCTGTTTTCTAGGAATAACAATTAAGTTGAAAGCATCTAGATCATTGATTAAATCCCAACTTGCATTCCTATACCCTTTTAATCTTTTCGACTTGCAAGCAAATTTACCCTTTAACTGTTGTATGACCAAGTTTGAATCCCCTTTAATATTTAGATATTTCACACCTCTATCCTTGTAAATTTCTAAACCAAGGAGCAAAGCCTCATACTCAGCCACATTATTGGTTGCATCAAACTCCAATCTATAAGCAAATTTCAACACTTTACCATTTGGAGCTTGAAGCACAATTCCAGCACCTTTTCCTGCTCTAGAAAAAACACCATCAAAATTCAAGTACCATACTTTGTCTAATTCATTATCTCGAACTGTTTCTTCAAAAGGCACAATAGAATTAGACAAGATGGCATAGTTACCAAGACCCTCATCAGTCCACTTTAACTCATTTTTGGGATTTTTGGGATCTTCAACATGATACTTTCTATACACTTCCCTATTCAACTTAAAAGTGCTTCCATCTGGGGTAGGGAGAGTAGCATAAAATAAATCCATTTGTAGATTACCACCCAAATCTGTAGCTGCCTTTCTATTCAACAACATTCCCCAAACATCCGGAACATCAATCACCGCAATATCCATCTCAAACATGATATCCGAAAATGCTGCTAAGTGTACTTGCAAACCTTTAATCAATCCATGCACTTCAATTGTTTGACTATCCAAGGCACAAATGTTATGGTAAGGTCTTGGTATTCTTAAGTTTAACTGTTCCATCACCTTCTTAGTAATAACATTAGAGCTTGCCCCCGAATCTAGCATGCAATTGTGTAAAACTTTATCATTCACAAGTAGAGAAAGGTAGAAAGGCAAATTCTTTTCATTTTTCCTATCCCAATTTTGTAGAATTACTAGTGCGTCCTGGTAAGCCATGGCTGGTTGCTTCTCAACAACACTCTTAGGAGGTTCATCTATGGCTTTAAGTAGTTTTTCCCTTTGTGAAGGGATCTTCATAATTTTTGACACAGGTACTAACATCTTTGCATTACTCAACCATCCGCCTAAGTCAATATTCAAATCTGTCTTAATATGCACATTAGACTTAGGGGGAGATACCTTGGGAACACTAGTTTGACCTTTATCTTGACCTTTATTTCCATTCCTTTGATATGTAATGCCTCTGTACTTAGCCATTTCTGCAATTTGTTGAGGTGTGGGCTTGGGCCCATACTTTTCTGTAGCTTTATCAATATTACCATTCATGAAGTTTCCATTACTTCCATCAAAACCCGTCCAATCATACATGCCACCGTAGTATCTTTCACCACACATATTTACTTGTTCATTTCCTTGGTTTCCATAATCATTTTCACATTCTTCAAGGAAAACTAAACAAGTTGATTCCTCATGAAACTCACCACAAGGCCTACAATAAGGTATGGAGCGATGTTCTACCAAGTTGGTGGATTCAAAAGGATTAGGTGGCCTTTGATCATTTTGAGGAGGTCTTCTTGGCCACTTATCATTTGGCTTATGTTGTTGTCTATTATTTTGGGACCTCTCCATAGTGATCAATCTATTTTGCAAAGCATTGATTTGATTGGCATGGTTTACTTCCATTTGCTTAATTAACTAAGTCAATTCTTTAATTCCATCACTTGATGATCCTTGACCCTCATCCTTCTTCTTCTTTTCATCATTAACCTTTGAAGAAGAACCTCTATTGAAACCAGGAATGTTGGACTTCCTAGCCTCAAGCATATTCTGCTCAATTTTTATAGCTGTAGCTTGTGCTGCTTCCAGAGTTTGAGGATCCTTATCCCTTAAGGCATACCTCATTTCTCCTTCAAATGCCTTAATATAATAAATCAGGATTGCAAGATTTGAAGGCTTGACGTCATTATGAAGGCTCTTCACCAAGCTATTAAACTTAGTGTTAAATTCTACCACAGTTTCATTTTCTTTCTTATGGCTAGTGGTAAGTGCAACAAGCTGAAATCTATGTTCTTTCTGATCACCCCATCTCTTCTTAAATTCATCCAATATTGAATTAAAGGTGTTAAACTTGTTGCAGAAAAATCTGTAAACCATTCGACAACATCTCCTTCTAAAGAAAAGGCAAACAAAGTCATCTTCACATCTTCTTTGTTATGACCTCGACAATACTTATCCACACACCTGTGAAAACTTGAGATGTGAGAGTTGACACTTATAGCATTGTTCTCCAGGAAGATAGGCAACTTGTCAATGGCTTTCTCGGGAACATCGTGCGGGGCACCTTGGATTGCTGCAAAGTTCAAAGGACTCAAAACGGTACTCATTGTTACGTTAGGAGTATTAGTGGGATTATTAACAGTTGGTTGATTATTAGTTTGGAACAAGTATTGGACATCTGAGAGTGCTTCTTCTCCAAGACTTTCAAGTAGCCTCCTAGGAACAAGGTGTCTCAATCTCCTCCTATAAGCCTTCTCAGGCTCAGGAAAAGGATGAACCACTCCGTGTGAAGTGATCCTAGTAGTATACCTGATAGAATTGTTCAATGGAGTCGCCACTTGGAAAGGGACCACACAAAGCTAACCAACGCAAGTTCAAAGAATTTTAAGGCCTAAAAATTTTATTGTTTAGTTCTTAAAAAAAATTAAGTTAAGTCGTTTTGACCAAGGATAAATGACTTATCCCCGACAATGGCGCCAAAGATGTTGCCGTCCTTATACACACTTGCAGACGTGAGCTAAGTTCGGCTCACTTAGTGTGTCCTTGGAGGCACAATGCCTAGGTTCACAACCCACGCTGTAACTTTGACCGGAACCTCTTCCATCTAGGCTTAATCCTAGGGAAGCCAAGGGGGGTAGACCCTAGTTTCTAGATAAGATTTAGAGTTTAAGTTCTAGGAGTTGATTTTAATTTGTTAAAGTTTTTGGGGGGATTCTAACCTATGATGCTAAGGCAACAATGCAAGATGCAAGCTTAGTATGTTAAGCAAGCTCTTTCCCTAAGTCAACTAAGACTAGTGCCTAAGGTTGGGCAAGGGGTCAACTAAATGTAAGGGTGTTTCGTTACAATATGATTACAAAGATTACAAAAGAATAACTATTCTACAAAATTAGATACAAGCATTCACAATGAAGAATGCTAAGTACAAAATTGACACAACACAACAAGCTAACCACGTTATTTCAATGTGTAGGATATCAAAGAAGATCAAGACATTAGCATCATCAACACATTAGGCCTAAGCATGCCCCAATAGCACTTACTCTATTGGACTGCTCCTCAATGGCAACATCAACATTCACAAGTCAAAGGAAACTTAGAAGATTTAAAATTAAAGCTCAAGTGTTCCACAATGATTATGTACTCAACACTTAGTTATTTAACCCACAAGGAATTATTAGATGAAAGATTGAATTACAAGTATTAAGCCCAATGTTTAATTACTTAGTGAGTTAAGGGTTCTTAAGAATGAAAAGATTTTATTACCCTTATTAGATGTTCACCAAAAACTTCCTCCCTTGATTGCCAAATAGTTGTTGGATGCTCAAGAAGTGAAGCAACGAGGCCCACCCTAGCTTTGCAGGTCAACCCTAAGAATTGAGTTTTTACGGAAAGGATGCTCCTTTGCGCCGTGAGACCTTCTCCGGCCTATCACCTTCCGTTGCCCTCCTCAATCTCCGTTTTTGATGGTGAAGATGGTGGTTTAAAGTACCCTATTGATTCTATTAAGTATGTATATCAATTGGTTAGACTTTTAGGTGTATTTTGAAGTGTTTTAATGACTTTGAGATGCCTTAAATTGGTGATTTAGTGTCAAAACCGAAACTTACTTTAGCTTATTAAGTGTGTTATTTAAGCATGAGAATGAAGCATTAACACATATAAGCTATGTGAGAGCAAGCGAAATAACGATTTAGTTCACCATGATTAAACTATTAACATAAATCAAGCTTGTTGTGCAAGAATACTAAAACACAAGGGCAAGGACAACTTGCCAAAGAGAAGAAAAGAGAAGAAGCTCAAGCTATTCACCACTTATCTTATGTTTGTTTTAAAGCATTAAGAGCGAAGCATTAAGTGAAAAATAGAAGCTTGAAAGATTAGATGTGTGCCTACACTATCAACTTTATCCAACAACCATAAATGTTAGTATGTTGGCAAATGGCCTTAAGATATTATATCATGAAAAGACAACCACTTACTTAAGCATTAAGGCATAAACCATTCAATGTGTGTTGGATTAGAGCATGTAATCTTAGAGTAGCCTATAACATGCAAGATAGATATAAGTAAGTTGATTATGCTCCAAGGGCTTAAACTAAGGATTAAAGTGTGTGAGATCTAGATCTAGAATATTTAAACTTTAAAGCATAAATGGATCACAAGCACATCAAACCCTTGCCTTACAATTTGGGGTATTCCTCTCCCAAAGTGTAGGCACTTATTAAGCTTAAAATAACTTGGAAAGAAAGAGAAAGGTAAGCAAGAAAGACAAGCAATGGAGCTCACTAACCCCACATCCTAGCTCAAGGAAGTGCTCAAAAATTGAAGAAAGAAACATTTGCACTTGCCCTAAGCTATGCTAAGCTCACACTTGGGAGGTAGGCCACACCAATTCTCCTCCCAAGCTATGAGCAACTAAAAATCATCAAAAACAAGTAGATCTATGCACAAGAAACTAGAAAAATAGAAGAGAAAGGTTGAGAAATAGCTACCGACTTGTAGGAGAGCCTTGGAGTGTTGTGTGGATGTTTTTTTGGGTAGCATAACCCCTTCAACCAGATCTGAACCTGCAAAACCCAACAAGATATACTTGCTGGAAAAGCTACACACAACAATCAAAGTGAAGAAAACTTTTTCTTTTTAGGGCAAAAATTTTTCACAAAAAGTTTTGATGAAAAATTTAGATTTAGATGACCAATATACTATGTTAAGCTAGCTGAAATATATATGGAATGAAAAACAATAAGAGAAAGAGTAAATAAGAGAGAAAAGAGGAATTTATTTGTGTCTTAAGGGAAGACTCTTCCTTGAGGCATTCCCAATAAAACCCTTGAAGCCAAACCTGCAAGATCTAACAAGATGATATGCATACAAAAGATAATATGGCTGAATATGCTAATAAGATGAAATACTTGCACCCTATCTAGCAAACCAACATATATAGATCTACAAGAATACTCTTTGTTAGATTGACCCAAGTAAAATACTTTACCCAAGATCTACCTATGCAATCATCATACCAAATCAAAACAAGATTACCTCATGTGTAGCAAGAACAAAAATACTCGTTGCTCTTCCAAAAATCCTTCAAAGTTTCTCCTTTATTACTCAAGAAATAGATCTTGGAGAAATACTTGCTCCAAAACCCTAAGAGCCGAAGAATGATGAAATATGGAACAAGAGAGAGAGAGAGAGTGGAAAATCAAATAGCATAACAATAGCTCAAGATATGGTAAAGAGGAAGTGAGGAGAGGGATCTATTTATACTTGGAGAAGCAAATGTAATGTCCCCATTTTGGGACATTATAACATTACAACATTTCAGAATGTTATGCCTGCTCGAGTAGACAGATAGGGGTGACAGAGAGTTCAGGAGATATTGAGGGGTTTATTTGGGCCCGACTTGTATCGTTCATCATCAGGATCCATTCCGCACAGCTGGGCTTTGGTTTCGTTGCATTCCGACGATTTCCGTAATTTTGAGTTATTATGGGTCATATCTTAATTAAATTCACTAAGAAGGTCATAATGGGCATATTACTTGGAGAAACATCTTAGTGTAATAGCTCATCGGAATCGGGAGGAAGAGTATTACAGGATAAGATGATGAGAAGTGACTTTCAGTAGCCGGAGAAGCCATCAAGATGGATAAATCACTTTTTACAGGCAAAATGATTAATTAATTAATTAATTAATTAATAAAGTGATATAATCAAGGAATAATAAAATAAAGTAAAAGTCACTTGGAGGGAAAAAGTCAACAACGAATTAGGGTTTCGGGAAGCTATAAAGGAAGGGTAAAGCAACCTAATTCATTATGCATTGTTATGATTTGATGTTGAGACTTCCGAGAGGAGGAGGAGAGCCGACCTTACTATTTTGTGGATTTCTGGAGGAAACCACCACCATTGATCGGTTTCGATGTTGAGAGACACACCCTAGCCCATCGGAGATACCATCCAGGTATTTCACTGTTCTTTTCAGGAGAGATTATTGTGGAGGGCGCAGCTCAGCCAAGGAGGGCGCAAGTCATTTTGGAGATTCAGAGATCTGCAGTAGACCGTGGTCCCGATTGCATATTCATTCCGACCTAGTAGAGATCCAGCCAGGGCGCTTCCATTGAGCCATTCATCATCAGATTCCGACGGTGGAATCTTGCAGGTCGACCCATACAACCGTTTTGGGCGCAATCATTCCGGATAGACGTTTGGCATTGCATGCAGGGGTTTCCTATTAGATCCGGCCAAACCCTTCCGACCCATTTCATCATTGGACGAGACGATCGTTTTGAGCTACATAGCGGCAGATTTCGACGGTGGAATCCTTTGGGGCGCATTCAGTGCCCAAGGAGGGGCGCAAACCCCCCAGGGGTCCAGATCTAGTGCCGTAGAGATCCGATCTGAGTTTCGTCAGACATTATTTCCAGTGTAGAGGCCAGGGCGCATTGATTGGAGCAGTTTCGAGTTCATTCTGACGGTGGATTCTTTAGATCAAGTTTTCCAGCTGGTAGCGGTTACCGTACTTCATCGAGATCGCTCATTTTTGCCTATCTATCCGTGCATGCAGCAGATCTGCTGTCTTCTTGCGGTCACGGGTATTTCTTTTGTTATTTGATTGTATTCCAGTACAGATCCATGAGATCTGACTGATGTCCAATCTCTATATTTTAGTGGGCGATTTGTATTCCCATGCATGCACTATTATCATTCATGATATTGAGCAGTTGACATTCTATACTATTGCATGCGTCTTTTTATGATTGTTAAACCTTCATTATGCTACATGCACTTGTAATAAACGACATGCAACCATAATAACCAACATGCAAACACTATAACCAAAGAACATCTCAATCACCCAGCTAAAACGCATCCAGAAACCCCCAGTGTATCAGATCAGCTCGCCAGAGCAGTAGAACAGTAGCAAATATCTTGATCAACCGGATCAGGGATATTTCAGTGGTATCAGAGCTTTAGTCCTACCAGCCTGTGACTAAAGACCATGAATCCAGCAGAAGAACCAGATGGCCGTGAGCATGAAGGTGACGAATATGTCACGTACAATCGGTGCAAGGGAAGAAGGGACAGACCTAACTTTCCTCCCTTCCCTCCCAATTCAGAGGAAGAGGAAGAGGCACTTAGAGAAGCAGA
>JASDQU010507704.1:15413-28171 GCA_032191745.1 Picea mariana | reverse complement strand
TTATATACGGCGTTTCCCCCGACGTTTCCATTTTTTAAGGGCCTGTTTTGTATCGTCCCGGTTTCGGAAACTCATAATCGTTTCCCCATTTCGTGCAACTTAGCAATAAATCATTATTGCTAAATTTTACTACTTTAGGGTTAGGGTTTATTCTCTACAAAAAATATTTCCAGCCATAAGAACCATGACGTCTAGGGTGCTCAGGTATACTATTGACCTAAACTGCATTGCCGAAACCCTAATTTAATTTTCTAAAGTGTTGTAACAGCCATCTAAGGCAAAACGTCTAGGGTTTTAGGGCTGATTTTTACTATTTAACTTTCTGATTTTGTTAGCGAATAAAACCCTAATTTAACTTAGTATTTAGCCCTCTTATTTACGGGATCATTTCATGATCAAAGGGCTATTATTTCTAATGTTGCAATACTTTATTTACTGCTGTAATGATTCATTTTATTGCTGAAAATTGACTGTGTTACTGCTGTCATAATTTTACTACTGCTGAAAATTACATATTTCACTGTTGTATTTATTTTACTACTGTAACAATTTCTTTACTGTGGTTACCACTTACTTTACTGCTGTTATTTCACATATTTCTTGTTAGTTTTGTCTCAGCCTTAGACCTTTTCTTTACTTCTAGTGTTTTGAGACCCTACTAAACTCATACTTGACCTGGAGAGCCTCTCTATTTGGCTAGAGTTCTGTTAGCACAAATTTCTACCCTCCAATCTGAGCTGATAAAATTGTTAGGATAGCGGTAAAAACTTGGCTAATTGAAGAAGTAATGGCCCCAAATTGTCACTGACCAAACCCCTCTCTGTTTGGGCTAGTGCTTGCTAGCCTCAGGGGGGAGTAGGCACCTTGGGCAACTTGCTGCTGAGCTTTATGACTGATTTTTGCGTTAAAACAAAAAAAACAAGTTGTTCGTCTTGGACAGCGTGTTAAAACTGTCCAAACAATAGGAAAATATGATTTCTTTACTTGGAGGGATCCTACAGGGTTAGCACAATGAATATGGAATAGAAATAGAACAGAAAACTGCTCAAAAGATTGATAAAATCACAATGAACAGTTCAGAAAATAACAAATCGGATTGCAAATTTCACAAGATACCGACAAGAAACAAGGTTAGAACACAAACACTTAATCTCTTTATTGATAGGCTTGCAAGAGGGTTGGTTGCGCCACAATTGGCAAGTCCACAACCAGTACAATGATCACTTTGATCAAAGAAGAGTCCCAAGACTAAGAGAGAGAGAGAGAAGAATGAGAGAGAAACAATATGCCGTTGCTGCTGAAATCCGACCAATAACTAATGAAAATCATCCAATATATAGGAGAGGAATGTGAATAAAATAGGAGTTAATGCGCATGAGGGAATAAGTGAGAGTGATAAATTTATGAATTAATGTGCATGAGGGAATGGAAAAAGAGTAAATTCATGTGAAGAATAAGAGAGTTAACGCATGGGGGAATAAATTAGGAATTAAATGCATGTTTAAGTGCTAAATTTGGCCAAGTAATGAGTGAGTTTTAGGCAAGGGGAAATTCGTCCTATTTTATAGGGATTTTTCTAAATTTTGGGAAATTTGCATTTAAAAGAAAATTAAGAGGAATTTGAGGAAATTAATGCATGGAAAGTGAAGATATGTCGAGTGAGGAAAAGTTAGTGAGAAATTAAGCCTTGATTGGGGAATTTCGTTCTATATTTTAGGGATTCCCTATTTTTTGGGAAATTAATGTTTAAAAGCAAATAAAAAGGAATTTTAGGAATCTGATGCAGGGAAAGTGAGAGGAATAGAGTGAGAAAAATTAGCCTTGAGTGGATAAACTTTCTCCAGGAAATGCCACCTCATCCATGCACCACATCATTAGCTTAATTAATTTTTCATTAAATGCATAATCCTTGGGAAATGCGCCCTTGGTCAACTGATGCCACGTAGGTGCCACATCACCTTGAAACTTTTCCACATGTCGGAATCTGAGCTTGCTAGTTGTCATTGTTGGAGATGACGATCACTGCTAAAAATAGAAATTTCCAAAAATAGTCATCCGGTCCCAAAAATTCAAAACTTGTCGAAACTAACTCAAACTTTCCCCAAATGCTCGAGATGACTAGGAGACCACCATCATGTGTCTACTGCTAAAAATAGAAAGTCCTCACATGCCATGATATTATACTCATTGGATTCGATTTTCCATAAGGAACCTGAATCTGCAATCAGAATCGACATGCGGGCCTTGGTGCTCAACCTGCTAAAAATAGAAATTTGTGACGAAACATCCCGAAAGAGGTCCAAAAGACTCAGTATGTCTCAAGGATCCATAATATCTACTTAGAATCTGAATTTTGGGGCCTGGAGCTCAAACTGTTAAAAATAGAAAGTTCTTGCATGTCGCTCGAAAAGTGCTCTCAGGCCTAGAAATCATGCAAGCATCATCCTTGTATGCTCAGAACTGTTCCAAACTTTCAAGAGACCCACTCAAACCATGGCTCCTAAAAAGTAGCAACACATGCTGTATGTAGACATCTCTCTCAAATGCATGGGAGACCACGCTAACTCTAACTCTAAACAAAGACAACCATGTACCGATCATATACTCGACTCCGATGGGAACTAACCTCTGCTAACCACAAGTGCTAAACTCTGGGAGAATCTCAGAATGCCAACCAAAATAGTGCATGTTGGCTCTCAACCCGCAATATTTTCAAGGGTAAAAATCTAGGGGTTAAGAAGTCCTCAACACTTTAAATTTGGAAATTGTCTTTATCCACCACCTATCTATTACTTTGCCTCTTCTTATCTCAATCGTAGTGTGAGTAGCCACACAAGGGGGCACTAGACTTGATTGTGTCTACCCTGTTATCTCACAAGTTCTAGGTCGGGCAGAGTCCGACCCAACCACAAAATGGAGACAACTAAGAGAACACCTACCCACTATCACCTTAGATAGGTATTCCCGTCACTTTAGAGATGAAGTAATCAACTTGTTGCCGTACTAATACACACCTACAAACCCGGAGAAGTCTCCAACCCACTTGATGTGTCCTTGGAGACACAAACTTAAATCTAGACCCACTGTCACCTCAATCTGGACTCCTTCCATCTAAGTTCACTCCTAGGGAAGCCAAGGGGGGTAGACCCTATTAAATTATGTGAAAAATTTATTAGTTCTAGGAGTTAATTGATTTGTTGATTAGTATTACCCAACCCAATGACAAGCAACCGATGCAATATGCAATCTTTCAATGACAAACAAACCTTTCTTTATTAAATCACAATTAGATCAGTGCCTAAAGATTCCACTTATTCCAATATACACAGAAGAAAGATAAGTTTACAAGAATAAAACAAATTAAGAACTATCTACACAATGAATTAAAAAATAACTTTATATAATTACTATAAAACAATGAATGAATAAACACTGCTTATAACTATATCAATATAAATATTTACACATGAAAATAACTTGCATAGAAATGAATGGAATGTAAATACTTGAAAATAAATTGCAAGGAAATGTAAATGTTGTGTAAGTGTTTAGGTTTCTTTTAGCTAATTTTAAGTTTCTCTTTAGCTTACTGGTTTAGATGTGAAAGGTTGCAAGCCTAAGCTATGTGACTACTCCAAGTCCTTATCCCTTAGCCAAGAGGAAATGCTGGGTACTCAACAAGAGAACAACAAGGTTCTCCCCTAGCTCCATAGGTCAAGTCCAAAGTGCTTGGGCGCTCAAAAAGGAGGACACTTAGTGCCGTGAAACCGTCCCCTGCTTCAACCCCTTCTAGCCTCCACAAGTCACCTTATTTTAGTGGCCAAACAATAATAGAAATGGGTGCCTAATTAAATTGTCCACTCAATCCTTTGCACTTTTTTATTACCCAAGATCCACAAACTGGCAAGGGGAGAGAATATGGGGCAAAGACGGGGTAAATTTTATTTACTTTGCAACAAAATAAATTTTTATACACTAGCCAACACGATATTGCAGGATGGCATAGCCACTCACATGCAAGGTGTGGGCAAAAAAAATTAATTAGTTAAAATAAATAACTTAAACAAATTAACCACACAACTTTGGCACAACGTGGAAGACAAAGCCTTCTGATTTTGTGGCAAAGGTGGACAAAAATAACTAAAGCAAAAATCAGATTTTTTTTTTTAATCCTAGCCGGCACGATTTTGCAAGGACGACAGAGCCAAACATAATGCAAGGTGTGAGAAAAAATTATTAAAATTATTTACAGATTTTAAACTTGGAAAGAAATAGAAAGTGCAAGTCCAAGAGGCTCTCTTGGGCTGCTTACAATAGCTTTAGAAAGTGAGAGAGAGAGAGGGGCTTTGCACCAAATCTTATTAATGTTCTCTTGAGCCTCTAGTTGCCAATTCTGGGCAACACTTTTTTTTTTTGTGTTGAAAACCTGCATAAAACAACAAAGAAACTTTGCTGGAAAATGCTAAAAATCACCAAAATATGTTAGTTTTATGTTAGCATATGTACATAAATTTTTACAGAAAAAATCTGAACTTGAAAATTGGATTTTTTAGCAAGATTATGATGATTATATGTTCAGAAAATAAACATATAAAGGGTTGAAATTAAAACAGAAAATTGATTGAAGCAAAATGAAGCCTTTGGAGTTCCTCCTCCAAACTTTGTCAACCTGCAAATTTGTAAACCCTTACTACACAATGAGGCAAAAAGGTGAGATCCTTTAAGAGGCCTACAAAATACTTTGTAAACTCTAATAAAAACAAATCACATAAATCTATAACAATACTACTACAGATTTATCCCTAGCAAAATATTTTGCTTAGGTTCTTCAAGTAAAACAATGTGAAGCAAGAATAGCAAAACCTACAATGTTACGTCACCAAGAGAAAATATCACACAAGAGTAGCCAATAGAACCAATAATACACCATGAAAGCACTAAAGAACACCAAGAGATTCTCCAAAGCTTCACTTTATTGCTCCAAGAAAGGTTACCAAATGGCACCAAAATTACCAGAGAAAAATGGGAGAAAATGAGAGAAAGTGGGAAGAGATTTTAGTGTAATGGAGTTACTATGAAAACTTCCTGTCAAAATGATGAGAAGGGGCTTCCTTTTAAAGGAGGGAAAGAGGAGAGACCCCTCTTGGATGAGTTACAAGTGTCACCCATCCAAGAAAGAGAGAACAAGTCAAGGGGGACACACTTTTAGGGTTTTGGAGTACGTTTGCGTTTGAGGGGTGAGATGTGAGGGGGGAAAACCCCTTTTGACTTGTCATGGGGAGTTCTTCTAAGTGGATTTTTACTTTTCCAACTTAGGAAATACATTAGGAAACATTTCCCCACTTCTTTTCTTGACTTTATACACTTTTACAATTTTTGGCTTTTTTACCTTAGCCAATTCTTCGTTGACTTTTGACTGACTTGGACTCCTCATGAACAATGATCTAGCTAAACTTGTCCAATTGAGCTGAAACTTGGTCCAAAGGTGTAGGGGATCATAAGCCATTTTATTTGAGTACTCACACCCCTATACAAAATCCATAAGGACCAAATTTTTACATTTTTCATAAAAAATAATTAAAATTTTCAATTTACGGAAAAATTTAATTATTAAAAAATCCTATCAAAACCTAACAGAATTTCGCAAGACTCTAGGAGATGTCTAGCATGGTCATTTACAACACTTCTAGACCTTAGTCACCCACTGGGCTCGATCATTAGAATGCCTTTCACCACTTTGGAGGATTATTGATTGAAAAACTCAAGAGTAATTAAAATCGCTGAAAAACAAGATTAATTACTTGAGGAAAAAAAACACTCGATGAAAGGACTTCCCTAATGATAAATTCCTAGGAAACTAAATTATTTGACCCATGCTAACATATTACAAAATTATCCCACGCAGGGGAGCGAACATTCCGTGTACACAGAAAGAAGTGTTGGGGGGAAAAATTGCCCTGTTGAGCCATAAGTTTTCAAACTTATCGTACCACAAGGTTCATATATTCATGATACATGACGTTGGCACATAGTTGAAATAGGTGGTCAACATTTGGCTCCACATGGGGACGTGTGCTCGATCTTTGGGAAGGAGAGCATGTGAGAACCTCAGAATCTACAAAACAAAGTTCTCACCAATAACCAACATAAGTACATGTGTGGAAAGAATAATAAATAAATGAAATGACAAAACTAAAAAAATCAAAGGAGAAAGGTTAGAGATACGTTATAGAGGGTGCCCCTTTGGACACCAAATGGTTGATCATTTGAAAATTAGCTTGAGGGTTCACCATCCAAATGGCTAAGATGGAAAGAATTATGACTGACCATGTCATGGATGAAATAAGACCTCAGATGTCTGAAACATCCTTGCCCAGGATGACTCGTTGAAGATTCTTTTCCAAGCCTTATAAACTTGGAGTTTTTCTTGAGAATAGACCACTCAAGAAACATGTGTCTTTGTTTATTCCACCAAACTTTGAAGTTTGGCAAACCTTGTGAAATTTTGATAAATTTCTGCATATGACTGTCATGGTGGAAAGCCAACCACTATTCATAATGATCTGGAATTTGTAAACTGAAGTTGCCTTCCATTTTCCAATTATCTTGTATTAAGTCATTTGATGGTTTAGAGGTTGGAAATGGAATTGTCAAGGAAACTGCTTCATTGTTTTCATCAAGGTCGTCGAGGATTTTCTTTGAAGAGATGGGCTCTTCGGGAGGTGGGTGGGGATTTGAATTATCTGTATAGTCAACAACTTCCAACTCAAATTCCTCCTGATCAACCAATGACTCATCCTCAATCTCTTCCAGAATTTCCAAATGAAATTCCTCTTCATATTCCCTGTGAAGTTCTAGCTCTATAAGATCTGAATATTCGATGTAATTACATGCACTGGCAAGGTGAGATTCCAAGATTTTTAACTGATTTACATAGATGAATTCTGTGGCTTTAATAACCCTTGTTAATTTCTCGATGGGAGCTACTAAAGCATCGGTCTTAATATTTGAATTCACTGTTTTTATTTCTGGAGGTTCCTTCTCTTCCAATTTTTCCATAAAAGCATCAATCAATTCCTTGTAAGTTTTAACCTGGTTATCCTTGAGTTTCATGAACCAATCAAATTATCATCAGCAAGGGACCTAAGTCACCTGACACGTCCCTTATGGGCCAAGTGTCCGTATCCGCGGTGTCACTGTGATGACATGCTATGGTACGTGTCGGACACCACTTCAACACGTCTGATCACCTCAGGACACGTCCTAAAACCGTGTCGGACACCATCTAAACACGTGTCGCGATTTTAGGACACGTGTCCTTCGTAAAAGAGCATGCGGGAGGTTAAAAAGGGTTTTTCCCTTGTCTTTTAGTTGTTTCATTTCACTGTCACCGTGGGATATTGCAGCTTGGCAGCCAACAACCATCGCCTAGTTCACAAGTAAGTCCTCTAGGCTCTGGCTGAGTTTGGAAGCTTTATGCAAATTTCCTCAATTCATTTCGACACCTGAATGTGTGAGGTCTCTGTGTCATTTTTTGGTGCTAGTGACGAGGGTTTACAATTCTGGACAGTGGCTAAAGTTGTGTTTAATGTTAATGTTTAAGCCATTATTATAGATGTTTGCATTTCATTAGATAACAATAGCATAATCCAAGATCACTGAGAAATACACAATCACAAGAGACGACATTTATCCTGGGAAACCCTCTAGGGGAAGAAAACCCAACAAAACTTCCTTAATATAGATAGCCAATACAATGCCAAAAGATCTCTTATGCTAATACAGAAAGTCCTCTCCTAGATATGCGCCACTCTCTCTCTCCTTTGCCGGTAACAGATCAGAACTTGTCCTTCAAATTGAGCAAGTGAGTTGTGTCTAAGTGAGGCGCTAGCCTCCTTTATTTATACAAGTCTGGCACGTGTGAAGTGTCTCTTCACTGGCAAGGCCGACTTCTCAAACTGGGTGGGTAAACCCACCTTTATTATATTTCTGGGTCTCTTTAATAGCTGGGGCCGACTTCTTATTCTGCCTATTACAATTGTCTTTTGACCAATCCGCAAAAGGGGATTTGGTCCTATTACAATAACTGACATGATCAATCCACAATGGGGATTGATCCTATGAATAATATATCAATAATAATAATAAGAATACTCTTTGCAATTACATTATTTCAACATTTAAATACCATATATCTGGGCAACACTTTAACACATTTAAAAACTTGAGAAGCATTTTAATCAAATCGATGAGGAATATTGATGAACGATTTGGTCTATAACCCCAATGACCCAACACCTTAATTCTGGTTTCATTTACAGCATTGCCATTGGAAACTCTTTGACATGATTTGATTCTAGTTTATTCTTGTAATATCTCTCCCTAAACTCACATAAGCACACAAGGTATTTTCTTCTAGCTCTTTGGAACTTGTGATAATGGTACAAGGGTTCACATGAATGGTTTAATTTTTCAGTTTTGTTCTATTGCTTTTCTTGAAACATTTTGATAGACCTAACATCCAAAGCACCTCTGGAAACAAATCAATGCAATACATGATGCAACGACCTAACTCAATATGCTAACATCACATTCATTTTAACACTATTTGAGGGCTTAATCACTGTTTTACTGCAGAATTTGTGTAAACATATTAAAGACATGAACACATGGATCATTCATTCGATTCCTTTCCTTTGAGCATTGTGTATGCATGTTGACAAACCTGTGGTAATATGCTTTGAATGCTCACTATTCTGTGGGTTATTTGTATCATGTACATTGTATACGGTATCACCATATCAGACTATCAATATGTCTATGTTCTATCATCTATGAGTATGGTGTTTAGAGTTTGAATGATTTGTATGATGTATGATGTATCTTTTTTGGAGTTCATGATGTATCACTGAATCACCGATCAATATCTACTATAGTCTATGATCAATCAATATTTTGTCTATAGTTTTATATATATTAAAATTATATATATATATATATATATATATATATATATATATAACGTGTCCCCCGTGTCCTGATTTCGAGGGTCACCGTGTCCGTATCGAATACTCGTATTCCCGTGTCTGTATCGAATACTCGTATTCCCATGTCCTCCGTGTCCCGTGTCTTCGTGTCTGGTGACTTAGCAAAGGACACGATAAACAATTTCATTTCTATATCTTCATGTAAGGCATTGTGACACCATTTTTTAAAGCAAAGAGAAACAAACAAAACATGACATCTAGCATCAACCACACTATTACCTTGAAAACAAGGCAACTTTTGTAAAGCTTTTTCTGGAATCACATGTGGATAACCACTTATTTCGGAAAAATCAATAGGTCTATAAAGATCATCCATTTCTAAACTAGATTCATTAAACAAAAAGAAAAAGGTCTACAAAAATGGACTGGAACCCAAAAATTATTAAGGATCCTACGAGAAGAAAGCTTGGCTAATTCGTCCAAAAACCCTTTCAAGTTCAAGGATGAGGCTAAGCACACCGTGAGTTCCTTCTTGAAGAATACTTTGTCAAATTATTTTGAAGTGGAGTCGCCAGATGATCAAGTTTATTCTAAACAAAGAAGAAGCATCAAATAAAGAAAGAAACTAAAAAGAAAACCAAAAGAAATCGTACTCCGGGAATAGAAAGACTTATCCCTGGCAACGACGCCAAAGATGTTTCCGTCCTAATACACACCTACAAACGTGGAAAATTCTCCAGCCCACTTGGTGTATCCTTGGAGGCACAACCCTGAATCCAGACCCACTGTCACCTCAATCTGGACTCCTTCCGTTTAGGCTCACTCGTAGGAAAGCCAAGGGGGGTAGACCCTATTAAATTATGTGAAGAATTTATTAGTTCTAGGAGTTAATTGGTTTGTTGATTAGTATTACCCAACTCAATGACAAACAACCGATGCAATATGCAATCTTTCAATGACAAACAAACCTTTGTTTATTAAACCACAAGCCTAAAGATTCCACTTATTCCAATATACACAAAAGAAAGATAAGTTTACAAGAGTAAAACAAATTAAGAACTATCAACACAATGAATTAAAAAATAAATTTATATAATTACTTTAAAACAATGAATGAATAAATAATGCTTATAACTAAATCAATATAAATATTTACGCATGAAAATAACTTGCATAGAAATGAATGGAATGTAAATACTTGAAAATAAATTGCAAGGAAATGTAAATGTTGTGCAAGTGTTTAGGTTGCTTTTACCTATTTTAAGTTTCTCTTTAGCTTACTGGTTTAGATGTGAAAGATTGCAAGCCTAAGCTATTTGACTACCCCAAGTTTTTATCCTTTAGTCAAGAGGAAATGCTGGGTGCTCAACAAGAGAACAACAAGGTTTTCCCCTAGCTCCACAGGTCAAGTCCAAAGTGTTTGGGCACTCAACAAGGAGCACACTTATTGCCGTGAAACCGTCCTTGGCTTCAACTCCTTCTAGCCTCCACAAGCCACCTTATTTTAGTGGCCAAACAATAATTGAAATGGGTGCCTAATTAAACTATCCACTCAATCCTTTGCATTTTCTTATTACCCAAGATCCACAAAGTGACAAGGGGAGGGAATACGGGGCAAAAACGATGTACATTTTATTTACTTTGCAACAAAAGAAATTTTTATACACTAACCAACATGATATTGCAGGATGACATAACCACTCACATGCAAGGTGTGGGCAAACAAAAATTAATTACTTAAAATAAATAAGTTAAACAAATTAACCACACAACTTTGGCACAAGGTGGAGGATAAAGCCTTCTGATTTTGTGGCAAAGGTGGACAAAATTAACTAAAGCAAAAATCAGAAAATTATTTTTAATCCTAGACGGCACGATTTTGCAAGGATGGTAGAGCCAAGCACAATGCAAGGTGTGGGAAAAAATTATTAAATTTAGTTACATATTTTAAACTTGGAAAGAAATTGAAAGTGCAAGCCCAAGAGACTCTTTTGGGCTGCTTACAATAGCCTTAGAAAGTGAGAGAGAGAGGGGCTTTGCACCAAAGCTTATTGATGTTCTTTTGAGCCTTTTGTTGTCAATTTTGGGCAGCACCTCCTCTTTTTGTGGTGAAAACCTGCATAAAACAACAAAGAAAGCTTGCTGAAAAATGCTAAAAATCACCAAAATATGTTAGTTTTATGTTAGCATATGTACACAAATTTTTACAGAAAAAATCTGAACTTGAAAATTGGAAATTTTCGCAAGATTATGATGATTATATGTTCAGAAAATAAACATATAAAGGGCTCAAATTAAAACAGAAAATTGATTGAAGCAAAATGAAGCCTTCGTAGTTCCTCCTCCAAGTTTTGACAACCTGCAAATCTGTAAACCCTTACTATACAATGAGACAAGAAGGTGAGATCCTTTAAGAGGCCTGTTATCCCCCACTTTTAGGGATAACTAGGAGATCATGTCTCGAGGCCCACAAGTCCTAGACATGGAATACCGAGAGCAAGATTGACTTTAGCATGGCCCTGGAGGGCCCACCTTTTCTTCCTTCCAGCATCTTTATCTTGTCAGCAGTTGTTAAATTTATAGCAGCTGCAAGAGCCATTCTCTGGGAGGATGGCAAAGACCCTAGCTGAGATCTAGGGCCCCCAGTGCACTCCTGGGGTATTTGGTCTAGGACCAAACAGTCAGTGCCATGGCAAAAGACCCTTCTTAGGGCCCCCAGTATATGACTGGGGTTCTTAGTCTAAGACTAAGCAGCTAAAGCCCCTAGATATGTCTAGGGCCCCTGGAAATGTCCAGCGTACTCATGCCTGAGGCATGGGTTGATCCATGGTCTTGTACCATGGTGGAAAAGACCCTTGTTAGGGCCCCCAGTATATGACTGGGGTTCATGGTCTAGGACCAAGCAGTAAAGGCCCCTGAGAGGGCCCCCAGTATACGACTGGGGTTCTTGGTCTGTGACCAAGCAGTTAAAGCCCCTAGATAAGTCTAGGGCCCTTGGACATGGTCCAGGGTACCCATGCCTGGTACATGGGTTGATCCTTGGTCTTGGACCTTGGTGGATAAGACCTCAGAAAAAAAACTGGGGCAACTTGATCCTTGATCAAGTATTTTGTTGGCGTATGACCTTCCCTGAAGAAGGACATGACCACATGAGGGATGTATCCCATATGCAATGATGATAAAGTAATAAGGTCACCTTGAAAATGAATGAACTAGTATTGCCACCTTGGAAACCCTCCTTAACCCACTTAACCCACTCTTACCCTTGCATGTGTTGGTTTGGGGTTTTGTTGTTTTTATTTTAGGGTTAAAATAAAGTTAAATTAAAATGTTAATTATAACATGTTATTTTTAATTATATTTATTTTAATTTAATTTTTTCTTTTAATTCCTTGCTCTAGCCTAAAACTATAAATATAACCCCTACCCCTCTCATTCACACACATTAATATATTCTTGTTTTTGGAGTGAGCAGATCCTCTCCTTGCTGCGGCCTTCTTCTGCTGGTGTCTCTTTGCTGCGGCCTCCTCCATTCCTTGTTGCAGGTCTCTGTGGTGTGGCTGCGGCGCCCTTTTGAGGACTGACTGTGGGGTGCGGCCCCCTTCCTATCAGCTGTGGTAAACCTGTATAGGCAGCGGCCCCCTATTTCTTCTGTGGCTGAGTTTATAGGGTTCGGCCCTATCTTGTTTGCTGTATGGTGAGACTATAGGCTGCGGCCTATCTTATTTTACTGTGTGGGGTGCCTATAGGCTACGACCTCTTCTGATTTGC
>JASDQU010507703.1:32235-42280 GCA_032191745.1 Picea mariana | reverse complement strand
CCAAACAATAATCCACATTAAAACATTTTTGTTTATACTTCAATCAGAGTTTTAAAATCAATTTGTCTAATTTTTATTTATTTATTTATTTCTTGTTAGTTTGTCCGTGACCTGTGGGACTAGTTTGTGGCTGGGGCATCTAAGCCGTCAAAATTACCCAGGGATCGCACATGGCTTGAGCCACACCAACCCTTAACATGGCTAGATTTTTTGTCCTCACAGGTTTCGAATCGATGATTTTAACATCACAGAGTGCCTTACCAACACACTCCGTTACCGACTGTCCTACACCTCGGGGACTAAAAAAAATTGAAGGACATAGGGGTGTGCTTTGATCCACTTATGTGTGCATGGGTCACTATATCATTTTTAATATAATATCTCTAGGTGCAACCACATGTTCGACCACTACCTCAAGGTGCTCCCATGGCTTCAGTTTAGGCCTTCACGAAAAAATTGAACACTGCCCAACAGTGAAAAACTCCTCGCTTTCCACCATTGAATCCAACCCCTTTGAGAAACTTGTCTAAACTTTAATTAGAGTTTTAAAATTAAATTTTTAAAATTTATTCTTCATAATTCAATAATTTTGATATAAATTCAAATAAAATTGAATAGCAAAAGAATGATATTTTAAATGATTTGGTGTAATGTCTTTTTTATATAGTAATAAGCTTGAGTACAAGTATCATATTAATTATAAATTATAAGATTCTTTTTACTGGTTATATCAATGAAGTATCATTAAAGTCATCTTTTAATTATCATATTAATTAATAATTATTAAAAAATTTCATTAATAATGATGGTAACGTTGATGGTGATTGCTGTACTTTACTGAAGTCAAATTTGATTTATTAAATATAATAAATGACAAGGAATTAATTAGTTTACTTTAACATTATATTTTTTTATTCAAAAAATTTGAAAATAAACTTTCTTAAATCTCCATAATTTTGATAAGTTGACATATTAGGAAAATGAGTAGTGTTACTAATATTTTGAAACCCAAATTTAATGTGGGCATACATAAGACATTCTAAGAAAGTGTTTTTCATCCTCCACTTTCTTAATATCACAGAGAGGACAAATTCTTACATTAAATACACATAATTAAATATTAACATAATTTACTCTTTTATAGATAATTCTAATTATAATTGTAATATAAAGAATAATAGTCAATTGGATATAGCTCAAGTGGTTGTGAGGAAAATTGTTACCCTCTCCACAATTCAAATCGCACTTTGTGAAACATTTCCTCACAGGGAGCCAATTATTGATAAGTTATATATATGATATATTCATGAGTTGTAAACTTGGCCTTCTGTCGTGAAGAATCTAGGGTTTACACTAGGTACCATCCTTAGAATATGGGGAAGTGCTTGGGAGGTTTGCTTTATTATATATATATATATATATATAGAGAGAGAGAGAGAGAGAGAGAGAGAGAGAGAGAGAGAGAGAGATTGAAAAAATATAACACTTGACTAGGTTGACTTAAAATATATATATTTTTTTCACAATAATGAGTAGTTTGTATATTAGAAAAAACTACAATTGGATCGTACATCATTGTAATACAAAATTATAGACTAGTTCGGCCATGGCTAGATTTCCAAAACATGGGTCTTACTAGCCAAAACAAAATATGTCCTTCCTTTCTTGGTCCATCTATTAAATTTTGGAAGGTATATTATCTTACAAATTACATAAGTAAAAACAAAATATGAAAAAATATACTAAAACTAAAGTAGAAATTTAGAGAAATTATTTCCCTTGATAGGCTTCAATTTGCATGTCCACCCGAGGCTCTACTCTTGCATCTACTAAGTGCATCATTAATACGGAAATAACATTTGTGGCTGCGTAACTAGCTATTGTAGATTCATCCATTAGCTCCAAGTGTTGGGTGCGTTGAATGATTGGGCTATCCTCTAGCAAGAGACAGACAACAAAGGGAGGAGTCCTTTGAAGATCTTGTGTTGCTTGAGGGGGGTGACAAAATGACGTCTTGAAGGACATTAAGACGAGCCACTATGCAACTAACCAAGAATTGTAGGGACACCAACTAAGATGTCATCTCCAACTCCTTCCCTCTATGTATCGACATGAAATAACTCACTTCCTCCTCCCATTCCCTTAGTTTTAGAATGTGGCTTGTTGTTTCAATTGCATATTGGTCTCTAGCATGATTTATTGCAAGATTCCACTGCTTAAAACCTTTTATTGATTCCACCATGGGGTCAAGTCCATGACAATACAATGGGCCTCAACTACCTCTCCTTCACAACTCTTCAACCTTCACTACACTTTCTTAAGCTTACACACAACACAACATTTTCTACGACAATGGTAGTGCATCATCTTCGTCCTAGCTCTAAACGAAATCCAAACCATGCTAAATATCTTTTTTGCCAAGAAGGAAATGGCCATAACTAGTGGAGGCCACCTTTCTTGAATGCCTTTGCCACCTTGCTCCAGATTGAATGTGGTGAGGGGCTACCATAAATCAATATCATCTCAAGAAATCCCACAAGCAACTTGCAAGTTTGCCATTGTATAGATCATAAGGGTTCACGTCAGTAGGAATTGTATACAAGAATGGGGGGGATGGAAGAGCCTTAATTTCCTCTCCTTTCATGCTTGCATGAAAAGCCATATGTTGATGAGTGATGAAATTTCCATAGTACGCTTATACATCATGGAAGGTGTATGATGGTACTTTGGTCGATCAACTCCCCTTTTAACCTATATATCCCTTCTTGCAACTGTGCACCATGGTTGGCATGTGAATTACGACATGCGTTATTCCTTCTCATGATGTGGAAAAAGTTGATTTACTCAAATTATCTTATTAACAAGAAGATCCTTTGGCAGATTTTGGAGAACTTGATGTTTTTAGGAGGGGTTTGATGATATAGGGCTCATAAAATTACCATCAAGTCCCCAATCATTGTATCATTTCTTACTCCTTTTCCTCTAAGCACAACTAAGCCTTGGAAATCCGCTAGCACTTCTACCTCATTGTTTATTGTGATTCCTATACCCCAAGCAAACTCTATTTCCTAGATAGAGTGTAAGTAATTTAATTAAGTTAATTAAAAACCATTTCTTGTTTATTCATATTTCTCTTAATTGTATTATGCACATAAATATAGAAGATGAAGAGACATAGAGAAGAAGACAATCGCTCATCACACTTAAGATTTCACGTGTGATAAACTATTAAATTGTCCATTTGCTCTCTATACCTTTAAACCATATCCATAACAAAAATCGTTGTAACAAGCTAACACAATAATGTATTAACATGACTGAACTTTAATGCTACACAACCAATTAAAGGAATTATCCTCAACATAGTGTTCATGTTAAAAGTCTTTGGTCTTTTCATCGCTTTATTTTTAGTAAAAAATAAATTTGGAAGAAGTATCTTTTACTTTTGTTTTACTTAATAATAAGAAAAATACATATATAAAGTAGTATTTAGTTTATATGTGAGATTGAAACTTAAAAAAATATATAATTTTTTTAATGATAGTTTTAATGATTATCATAAAAGATATTGTTTTTTCACAAATACTAGTTAAAGTAAAACTGTTTTTTTGTTATAAAGTGTAACTTAAAACTATTT
This sequence comes from Picea mariana, assembly GCA_032191745.1. Taxonomy (NCBI): domain Eukaryota; kingdom Viridiplantae; phylum Streptophyta; class Pinopsida; order Pinales; family Pinaceae; genus Picea; species Picea mariana. Next base: position 38,643 of record JASDQU010507703.1, on the reverse strand, counting down.
TTTATTGGCCAAGAGCTTCTTTTCTTTGAATGTAAGGAAATAGATTAAAGACCGAGGACCCAAAGGTATTTGGTAAGAGTCGAAGTCTTCCTCCTTCTGAACCATTAACAAATTATTTGAAGTGACCAAATTTTGTTTGCACATAATAATGTTGTTACACATAGAAGTCTTGAAATTGTGTCGGGGGACAGGCCTTTGCACAACTCGGTTAGGGCTCTCAATTCTTGGGCGGAGCTAAGGGAGTGCCCTTCTGCCTCTATCAATCCCTCTATTGGATTGGGGGCTTCCTTACCCGAACTTTTAACGAATCCCGAGAGTACTCGAGAGGTGGAAGTGGTGGTGGGGAAGGAACCTTATTTAATCTTGGGTTATCGGGAGACTGAACCTGGTGACTGCTCTTTAGGGGAGACTTTGGAATCGTTGGTCCCACTACTTCGTGAGGTTGATACTACTATGTCACTTTCTACTTATCAGGGAAAAAATATCCTAACTCGTCCAGGTTGTGCTGACCTTGTGGACCAGTCAGAGTACCGTTGTGGGGGGACTGGGCCAAGTTATGTGTGGTCAAAAGGGCCGGGCTTTGAGACTTCCCCCATTAAGAAGAGAAGTGCTCGAAAGAAGGCTACCCTCTCTCTGATTACACCTGTTCCACTCTCTCCTACTGCTACAGAGTCTGGGGTGCTTAGAGGCATGAAAGCCCTTGCATGGGCTAGATCATGATCCTTCTATCTTTAAACATTCGAGGGGTGGGGGGGACCCTAAAACAAGCCTCCATGTGCAGATTGCTTCAGAAATTTAAACTGGATGTGGTTTTTTTAAGAAACGTTAGTTGATGAGGATAAGGCACATCATTTTATGTTGAAGTTTTTTCCCTAATTGGTGTTCTTGTGCTGTTAACTATGTTGGAAACTTGAGTGGACTCTTGGCATCGTGGGAACCAAATAAGTTTGTATTTCTACCTTCACTCTGTAGTAGGGCTATTTTACTCATCGAAACCTCACTAGAGAACAACAAAGATATATGTTTACTAAATGTTTATGGGCCCTGGAACGAGAGAAAGACTTTTTGGGATCGGGTGGCTTTGGGGGGATTACTAGATTCTAAAAACTTGATTCTTGCAGGAGATTTAAACTTTACTACAGGTGCTGACAAGGTCGAGGGCGCGGCGACACAACTGGATAAGCTTGCAGTTTATTTTAAAAGTATGATACAGGATCATCACTTGGTTGACCTGTTACCAGATGAGGTCGTCCCAACGTGGTAGAATGACAGACATGGGGTGGAAAGTATTGCTAAACGACTGGATCGATTTCTGGTCTTGGATAGCCTATTAATTGATGTGGGTAGGTATCAAACATGGTTTAACCTTCCCTATGTTTCAGATCATTCACCAGTGGTAGCCCAATTTGACTTTCATCAGTTACCTGTGGCTTACCCATTCAAGTTAAATCCAACTTGGATGACTGAGGCTGATTTCAGTGCTATTGTAAAAGAGGTATGACGGGATAATGGCTTCCTGTCGGAACCAGATGTCCAGATTAGGTTTGTGTGGAAATTAAAAGTTTTAAAGGCCCGGATTAAATCCTGGGCTAGACTTAGATGATGTGCAAATTTAAAAAGGCTAGAATCTTTGGAGGAGGAAATTAGGGTCGGTCTTTTGGATTTATCAAGGTCTGGGATGAAGCCAAACATTGAATGTCAACTAAAATATTTGGAGACAGAGCACAATCAAATCCTCCTTCTTGAAGAGGAACATTGGCGACAAAAGAGATGTGCAATTTGGCTGAAATGTGGGGACCAGAATACTAAATATTTTCATAAATATGCTAGCGCAAAAAGGAATAAAAAACACATCTGGGAGATTTGTGATGAAAATGTGCAGGAACATAGAGGTCAAGAGGCACTCAAGACAGAGGCCACCAAAATTTTCAAAACATTGTTCACAGCGGATCCCCACATATCCCCTTTGGAACAATTGAATTTAGTCAGGCTATTTCCACGTTTTGTATCTATGGAGGACTCTAATCTCATCAACAGACCAGTCAGTAAGCATGAACTCTGGGAAATTTTAAAACACTTTGCAAAATCTAAAAGTCCAGGCCCAGATGGCTGGACGATTGAGTTATTTACACAATTTTTTGAAGTTGTGGGAGAAGATCTGTTGGAACTTGCTGAAGACACTAGAATCAGAGGGAAGATTAAAATCTCCCTAAATACCACTTTCCCGGCGCTGATACCAAAGGAGAATAATCCCCGGACATTCGAGGATTACAGACCTATTGCACTTTGCAATCTATGTTACAGGCTGATTTCTAAGGTGATTGCAAATAGAATAAAACCCATACTCTCGAGGGAGCTATCGAGCGAGCAACTTGGGTTCTTGAAGGGCATGCAGATTTTGGATGCCATTGGTACGACAAAAGAATGTTTACATAGCATCAAAGCTAGAAAGCAACAAGCCTTGATTGTTAAATTGGATCTAAAAAAAGTGTATGAGTGTGTAAGTTGGGACTTCTTACATTTGATCCTTGTACAAACTGGATTCAACATACACTCTATAGATTGGATTATGAGCTGTGTGGTTTAGCTCCTCCTTTGTTGTTTTCATCAATGGTGATTCCTCACCCTTCTTTAATAGTGAACGTGGATTAAGACAAGGTTTTCTGCTCTTGCCCTTGCTCTTCATCCTTGTAATGGAAAGCATTAGCCTTCTTCTGAATAAAGGACAAGTGGAAGGAAGCCTGACTAGGGTCAAGGTATCCAGGGTCATTAGAGTTCTACATCTTATATTTGTTGATGATGTACTTATAATGACAAAGGCTTCACTTGAAGAATGGAAGGTGATTAAAACATATTTGAAACTTTTATGTTGTGCCTCGAGTTTAAAAGTTAGTCCACACAAATCTACCTTTCACTTTTCGGGGGTACAAGGAGAAACTCTGGTGAAGTATAAGGAAGTTTTTTCTTTTAAATTTGTGGAGATGACGGAGGGCTTCAGATACTTGGGGTATTTTATAAGAGCGGAGAAACCTACCTTTGAAGACTCGAGATGGCTTATTATAAAGTTTGAAAATAGGATCAAACATTGGTGTAATTGATGGTTAACACTCGGTGGTTGGTGTACACTTGCAAAGGCGGTCTTAGAAACACAATCAATTTATTGGATGGCCCTTGCGGAAGTTCCAACTTCTATCCTCTTAAGGATACGTAACCTAATATTTGAATTCCTTTGGTTGGGGGGTGGAAAAATTCATGGAATACATCTTTGCAGTTGGGAGATTCTTGCAAAGCCGAAACATCTAGGAGGTTGGGGTCTCCGTAATCTGTTCCTATTTAACTGTGCCTTGGAAGCGAACTCATTATGGCATGTATTTATGAAAGACGATATCTGGCACCAGGTGATCAAAGATAATTATTTACCCTACTCCTTAGTGGCTACTTGGCTCAGAACGGTTTCGCCTCTTCAACCAACGACCTCGCAGATTTGGAAAAACTTGATGAAATCATTGCCTCTCATTACTCACTGGATTAGTTGGAAACTTGGTAATGGTTACTCCATACTAATCAGATTGGATAATATTTTGGGCATTTTCAACTCTTCTTTACTTTCCTCAAAACTTCTGTTGGCGCTAAAGGAAAAAACATATGGTATTCTTATCAAGCCATCGCTCAGTCCTCTTTGGGATTCATTACAAATCAGTGGAAACCCAGTGAAGAGCTAGAACTCTCGAGAACCTTTGCGAATGAGTGATATTCATTATGCAAGGCACTCATTGACTCCGGAGTCGAGCTACAACCTAGATATGATTCACTAATCTGGACGTGAGGTGACCATTCAAGAATACTCATTGTAAAAAATGTTTATAACACCTTGGCAAGAAAATACCGGCCGATACAAACAACAGGGTGGCGAAGACAGTTATGGACATGGGACATAGCTTACAAAATAAAACTCTTCATTTGGTTGGCACTGGGGAATAAAATATTAACATGGGATAATTTGAAAAAAAGAGGCTTGGAAGGACCGAGCTACTGTCCATTTTGCAATAGTGATGAGGAGACAGTCCTTCATTTATTTGTAAATTGTCCTTTTACACAACATCTATGGAAGTTTTTATCTACCGTTTTCAACCTGGCTACTTCTTAGGGAGGCAACACACTTGCAAATTGTTTTGAAAACTGGTTGAAATTGAAAAAGGTCCATCACATCCTACCTGCATTGACCTGTTGGTATATCTGGTTGGCAAGGAACAAGTGTATTTTTGAATCCCACACAACTACAGTTCATGGAGTTGGATTTCAAATCAGAGGGATGGTGGAAGCTTCTAGTGCACAATGCCCTCAAAATCATACTTACAAAAGAATAAAAAAACCACCCGACTTCACTCTGCAATCCATATGTTGGTTCGACGGTGCTGCTCATGCAAATGGTACTCTGAGCGGAGCTAGGGGAATCATAAAGATTTGGGGGAATACTATCTATAGGTGGACGTTCAATTGTGGAATGGGTTCAAACACCAGAGCATAACTACTTGGTGTGTGGGCCACTTTATCATTAGCTCATAGGCTAGAAATTGACCAACTACAATTATTGGGGGATTCAAAGACAGTGGTTGACTGATTAAACCACAAGAGTAATCTACATGTTTCTTCACTTATGGGTTGGATGGAGAAGATTAGGGAACTTATTACACTCTTCAACACTATTAGATTTAATCATATCTACAAGGAAGAGAATGTGGAAGCAGATGTACTATCAAGAAAAGCACTACAGATACCATAAGGGAGGATCCACTACAACAAATGGCAGGATGGCCATGAGGCCCCCCCACTATCAGTTCGTCTCTACTTATGATATAGATAACATATCGATGAAGTCCATGACTTTTATTTTTTAGTTTTTCTGGTTACCAAAATGCAATCTTTTCTATAGACACTATGGACTATCCACATATAAATTTTTGCTATTATTAGACTGTTACATATTGTAGGGATTGACTATCTTAATATCAAGAACAATCTAGCACCATTCTTTATGTCTATGATTAATATGGAAATACCATTAAAAAAATGGTTGTAATAGTACATTCATGTACTCTCCTTGAGAACATCATATATATAATATATTGAAAAAAATTTTGCTAAAAAAGAGAAGACTAAACCAATAACTTTCAATATTATAAACTTTTTTCTACTTCAAATTATCATCAACATAAACACAAGTATGTTAAACGTCCTTGGTCTTTTCATCACTTTTAATAAAGTTGTCCAACAAAAGAAAGAGCGTATATGGACATTTTACCTTTTTTCAAAAAAGTTTGTAAAAGTATATTTTATATGGACATTTTACCCTTTTTTCAAAAAAGTTTGTAAAAGTATATTTTAGGTAATAATAAGAAAAAACATTTTACCTTTTTTAAAAAAAAGTTTGTAAAAGTATATTTTATATGGACATTTTACCTTTTTTCAAAAAAGTTTGTAAAAGTATATTTTAGGTAATAATAAGAGAAAACATATTTGTAGATACCCGAGTAGTATCTGGTTAATGTATAGGATGATACTATATTAAAAATACATAATTTTATTAAAGGTAGTTTTAATGATTATCATAAAGGATATTGGTTTTTTTCAAATACTATTTACACTAAAATTGTTTTTTAATCATAAAGTATAACCAAAAATTATTTTAAATTGACTAAAAACTTGTCTTCTTTGAATGTAAGGAAATTGATTAATAACCTTGAACCTAAATATATTTGATAAGAATGAAAATCTTACAAATCATTAACAAATTATTTAAAGTGACCAAATTTTACTTGCACATAATAGTGTTATTACACCTCAAAATCTTCTAATTGTATCCATATAGATTAAATCAATAACTTTCGATATTATAAACTTTTTTTCTACTTTAAAATATAAATATATATATATATATATATATATAAGTATAAATATAAATACTACATATAAAACACAATTTACAACCAAACCCTTTAATGCTTTAATTGACATGGAAGACAAGTTGTCTTTACAACTTAGATAATGTTATTCGTGACTCTAATAATTGAAGTATGCAAAACAACGATAGAGATACCAAACAATATTCCACATTAAAACACCTTTGTCTAAACTTTAGTTGGAGTTGCATAAACAATACCTAATACCGATCATTATCCTCGGGAGCTCGGACCTGGTCTGAAAATGGCGGATAAGGGTTTGTCTGGAGTCTTCGGACTTGTAGATTTTTAACTTATACTGAAGCTTAGCTCCTATTCAAAGGGCGTAGACATGGGGTTATCTTCTTTCTTTAGTAGTTTCCTTTATCCTCTTCCTTTCGACCATGCCATCTTGCTTTTTCCTTGTTAGACTTCTTAATTGTAACTACAATCTGTTTACTGGGCCCGG
>JASDQU010507702.1:13919-35972 GCA_032191745.1 Picea mariana | reverse complement strand
TTATTGTTTTTGGGGCGCTTTACGGTGTTCAGCCCCTACACCCAGGAGTCGACATGCAGTTGTGTTGTTTTCCCTATACACCGAGGTCGATATATGTTCTGCTGTGAGATTTTGCTGGTGCTTCAGTGCTGGCATGAAATAAAATAGTTGCATGCAAAATTGTTGGAGGATTACATGTGAAATTGCAATATTCGTTGTTTTTTTGTTAGAATAAAGCATATGCAGGGTACATTTATAAACCATGTATGGTCAGATGTGCCCATATGACATTACATGTTCTTTCTCCTCTACACATACTAGTGTGTGCATGATACAATTTGTGTTGTACTTGAGCTATGATATGTACAACAAAGATTCAACAAGATTATATTTTGATGTTTGGAACCATGTATGGGTAGTTTGCCATGGAAAACCAAAAACTTGTATCGTGGGCACAACAGTCTGTGTATAGGATAAAGAACATGTATTTCCATCGATGGAAGCATATATGGATAATTTTCCACGGAAAACTATAAATCGTTTAGCTACGACCATGCAATTTCGTAATATTTTGTGGCTTGTAATATATTTTGGGCAGGGCAAAAAAAATTACAAGTTTACAACTATGGATGGAGAAGCGTAAAGGTTCATGTTTCTGCCTATCTTCTAGACTATTTGTTGAGTCTCTTTTAGTATATGTACATATTTCTTGTTCATTCATGTTTGTTGTATTTTGTGTGTTCCCACATTCAAACAAACATAATAGCTAGAGATAACGACGGAGTCTTGAATGCATCAGTTGAAGAGGATATAGAAAGGTGGATGCTTGTACTATTATTTCATATTGCATTGTTTTGTATTTCATTATTGTTTGTATATGTGTTCACTTATTTTATTATATGTACATGTTGTGTGCCTTCTTACATGGTAACTTATGTTCATTACATGCCTTCCTGCATACTAACCTGCTTCATGTCCATTTTGTTTTCGTTGCATTGCTACATTTAAACAAACAGAGTGGTTGGAGATGATGATGGGCTCTTTCGCGGGTAAATAACCATGTTTCTCTTTCTTTTACATGTATGTCTTCATTACATGCCTTCCTGCATACTAACCTACTTCATGTCCATTGTGTTTTCACTGCATTGCTGCATTTAAACAAACAGAATGGCTGGAGAGAGCGATGGACTCTTTGATGGGTAAATAGACATGTTTCTCTTTCTTTTAGATGTTTGTCTTCATACTAACTTGCCTTCATGTCCATTTCATATTCGGCGTTGTTGCCTTGGAAAAAATAGGTTGCTTGGACAGGAAGATGAATTGGTATGTGCAACAGCAGAGGGTTCAGTGGTACAATCTTCTAAAAGGTATACCGACCGTGCTGGTAAATTAAATATACAAATCGGGTGGGGGCATATAATATTAGACTTGAAAACGATGGCTTCGCAGCAATGGGCCTTTCTGCCGTCCCTATTTCTAGTTTTTCCATTTTCTATTATCCCTTTTGTTTTCTAATTCATCTGCTTAGTGTTCTTTCCGAAAATGCCTTGGTGCGTCGGTTGGTGGACTAACAGTTTCACACCTATGGTCGCGCTTCTACGTTATTCCATAGTTACCCACTTTGTTGATTGCGGGTGTCGGGCTAGCAGGTTCAAGATTTCTTCCTTGGCTTCTCGGGGTCCGCGATATACAGATTGGTCGTGGTGGCCCGCCCTCATGCCCTATTTACTATTAAACATTTTTCCAATTAAAAAAATCAGATGCATACAATTTTACGGTTATTTAGTCCTTCTGATGTACAATATATAATGCATATGCTTTTTTAGGCCTGATGTTCATTTGCACTTGCTTGCATCAGAAAAAGTTAAACTAGTTACATGGGCATGAGCAGTCAGTCATCCCAGACATCAACAGATCGACAAGGCCAAAGGTAAAGATGCATACGCTCTGCTCTTACTATGTTTACCAAACAAATATCCTCGTCTATATATTCATCTATGGCATGGTGAATATGTTGATGTCATCTGCAATACATGTTTTGTAATTCACAAGAAGTGTCAACAAGTACAAGCGAGACGCCAAATGTGCCGCATGTTCCGCAGACTAAGAGGTGTGGTTGAAAAAATCTGCCTCCATAGTTCATCGAAGCTATGCGTGTAATTGTAGATTTATGCCAGTGAAAGAAGAATACTAAACAAAAATGAACAGTACCATTCAATTTAGTTTTACTATTCAAAAAATGTCACCAGGTCTAGAGTTGTAACATCTAAAGTACTATCAATAGAGGGTTTGAACAGTTGTCGAACTGGACAAGTGTTCGTCGGGGACATAATGGTCGTCTATAGCACCTACTTGGACAAGGCAAACAAAAGCAGATCCATTATGCGTGCTGACATGACAGACAAGGAGGCCATGATGACAGTGACACTGACTATTCCTCCACAACTTGTCCAGAAACATGCAGAAAATATATTGCCGGGTAATGGGATATCCATTACAAATTTTAATATATTGCCCAAAATAGTGTATGACCGTGGTGATTGTGATCGAATTATTTCGCTCGATGAAACAAGTATTGTGGAAAAAAAATTCGTTGTTTGTTCAGAATATCGTTTCATCCTGGATTCGACTATCAGCCAGCTTGCACAGAGCATTGACATTTACCCAATTGGAATGATTGGCGCAGCTATCACACTGGAGAGAAAACTTGATTCACAACACATTCTCCATATAAAGGATGGAGAGTCGGACAATGACAAGGCAATGGTACCGGTTTTCATATTCAATTTTGTCCTTTATTTTCGCATGTGCATGTATCTCAGGTAAGTTACTCAAATATTGTAGTGTTCCATGTTGCAGCTGCAATTGTTCGATATGTATTCAAATTTGTTTTCGTCAATGGAGCAACAATTGCATAAAGGGCAGATTCCACTTATGCTCTTCAAAAATATAACAAAGAAAAGGGATGTTAGAGAAAGGATTTTTCAGACAACCCATGCAACATTCGTAACAGAGTTGTGAGCAGATATAGTAGAGGATCTGAAGAAAATAGCTAGCTCTGCAACTGTTGTGCATATACATCCACAAAAGCATCCTCACTTTGCTTATAGATATAGCCTTGAACAAATTTCTATGACCTGTTTTATTTATTTTTGTTTTTTTAAGGGGAGGAGGGGGTGCAGTTGTGTATTATATTGTTCAATGTATTAATTCCTATGCTCGTGTTGCCAGGTTGAAGGTGTTTTAGTTGCAACCAATGTGTACTCGACCCCCTTTGAACCTGTATGTGCAAAATGCAACTCTCCTGCTTCTGCCTCTGCTTTGATAAGTGATGATACGATTGATTTTCTGCGATGCGGTGAAAAATGTCCATATATATATGGACATTGTGTCAATGCTATCGTCTGAACCGTAGACAACACAACTGTTCATTGTACGGTTAGGCAACCTCTATTATAAAATCTGCTTCCTAAGTTGGCAGAGTTGTCGTATGAAACGTATCTATAGAAAAAGGCAAGCAGTGTCTACATGCTACGGGACCTTCAGATACACAACAAATTCACCTTAAATGAGGACAACGCAATTTTGCATATCAGCTGAAGAAGGGAAAACAAAAAATATATGAAACTTTGTCACAAAACGAAAATACCTCATGTGTCTCTGTAATATTTCTTCAACATGCAGATGAATGTTCGTCAGACTCGGCTAGTTGGGATTTCACACACATAACATTGTTCGGTCCAAAAAATGGGAAGCATGGCAACAAACCCCATATATCCCATGGCCTCGGTTATTTTCTACTGGAAACATATACTAGATGCAAGAGAAAATAAATGTGGTGACATCTTTTCTTTGTATATCAAATTGTTTGGTGCAAAGGTGGATGCGTCCCGCTCCATGGAACCTTCTGGGAACTTGCTTGCGACCTATTTGAAGTTTAGTTGGTTCTTGGTTGTGTGCTTCGTCTGTCAATTTGTATATCACGGAACTCTGACTATTGTTTGGAGGACACAAAACAATAGAATTGAATTTTTTAGCCAGCTAGCCCACAAATCCGCCTGATAATTTCTATGGCATTGTGACGCAAATGTAGTATGTGGCTTGTTTTGGCAGTTTTCCTTGATCAATGAACTTGGTAAAATTAATCTCCTAGAATAATTTGAAATCAAAAAATATATACTGTGCGAAGTGCAATTGTGCCATCATATCAACAAGAGGCCCTTAAAATTCAAATTGGTCATTGTTTTAGCATTTTTGCTTAATCCATGAACTTGGTAAAATTAATCTTCTGGAATAATTTGAAATCAACGAATATATACTGTGTGAAGTGAAATTGTGCTATCATATCAACAAGAGGCCCTTAAAATTCAAACTGGTCCTTGTTATGCTTGTGGTGATAGAATTAAAAAAAACTTTCTTTTGTTTCCTTCCTTTTTTTTTAAAATAAACGATTTAACATCCTTTGATAATTTTATGTAATTCAATTGTACAATATCAATATTTAATATTAATAATTTAGTATTTGAAAATAATGTCTTTAGAGAATGTTAGATAGGATGACCATCCATAAACAATCACAATATTGAGCCCGCCAGTCCTTGAGTCCTTTTGTCAATTTGTATGTCACGGAACTCTGAGTTCTGTTTGGAGGACACAGGACAATAGAAGTGAAATGTTGAGCCAGAGAGCCCGGAAGTCCACCTGTCAATTTGTATATCGCGGAAGCCTGGGTGCTATTTGTAGGACACATAACAATATAGGCTCAATCTTGAGCCCGCCAGGCCGAGAACCTACGATCCAAAAAGCAACTAAGTATGGAATGAAGGATCCGTGCATGCTCTATAAAATCTCATGTCTATATAAAGTACACGTTTACTATGTATTGCTCGTTTGTCGAAAAATTTCTAGGTGCCGAAGTTGTTGGATGCACGTGTTCAGATTGGCGGCGACATCTTTTTTTTGTAAATCAAATTGTTTGGTGAAAAGGTGGATGTGTCCTGCTATATGGAACCTTCTCGGAACTTGCTTGCGACCTGTTTGAAGTTTAGTTGGTTCTTAGTTGTGTGCTTCGTCTGTCAATTTGTATATCGTGGAACTCCGACTGTTTTTTGTAGGACACAGAACAATAGAATTGAATTTTTTATCCAACTAGCCTGCAAATCCACCTGATAATTTCTATGGTGTTTTGACGCAAATGTAGTATGTGGCTTGTTTGGGAAGTTTTCCTTGATCGATGAACTTGGTAAAATTAATCTCCTGGAATAATTTGAAATCAACGAATATATATTGTGTGAAGTGCAATTGTGCCATCATATCAACAAGAGGCCCTTAGAATTCAAATTGGTCGTTGTTTTAGCATTTTTGCTTAATCCATGAACTTGGTAAAAATAATCTCCTGGAATAATTTGAAATCAAGGAATATATACTGTGCGAAGTGCAATTGTGCTATCATATCAACAAGAGGCCCTTAAAATTCAAATTGGTCCTTGTTATGCTTGCGGTGATAGAATTTAAAAAAAAAAATCTTTTGTTTCCTTCATTTTTTTTTAAATAAGTGATTTAACATCCTTTGATAATTTTATGTAATTCAATTGTACAATATCAATATTTAATATTAATAATTTAGTATTTGAAAATAATGTTTTTAGATAATGTTAGATAGGATGACCATCCGTAAACAATCGCAATGTTGAGCCCACCAGTCCTTGAGTCCTTCTGTCAATTTGTATGTCGCAGAACTTCGAGTGTTGTTTGGAGGACACGGGACAATAGAAGTGCAATGCTGAGCTAGAGAGCCTGCAAGTCTGCCTATCAATTTGTATATCGCAGAAGTCTGGGTGATATTTGTAGGACATGGAACAATAGAGGCCCAATTTTCAACCCCCCAGTCCGAGAACCTGCGATCCAAAAAGTGGCCAAGCATGGAATGCGGGATCCCTACATAATCTATAAAAATTTCATGTCCATACTTTATAAGAGCATACTTAGTATGTATTACTCATTTTTCGGAAAAAAATTTACGTGTGGAAGTTGGCGGATTCACGACTTCAGACTTCACTTACTTTTATATTACCAACCCGACCGGCTGCTTCCCCATTTGATATTGTAATAAACGAATATAAACTGGCCCAAGTCCAAATTTGCTATGACATCAACACGAGGGCCTTAAAATTCAAATAGCTCGCAAGTCTGCTTGTCCATTTGTATATTGCAGAAATGTGGGTGCTATTTGTAGGCCACGAAACAACAGAGGCCCAATTTTGAACCCGCCAAGCCGAGAACCCGCGATCCAAATAGTGGCTAAGTATGGAATGAGGGATCCGTACATGCTCTATAAAATCTCATGTCCATAGTTTTTAGAAGTACATCTTTAGTATGTATTGCTTGTTTCCTCCAAATGTTGTTTAGAAGACACAGAACAATAGAACTGCAATGTTGAGAAAGCCAGTCCGCAAGCTCGCCTGTCAATTTGTATATCGTGGGACTCTGGGTGCTATTTGTAGGATACAGACCAATAGAGGCCCAATTTTGAGCCCGCCAGACCGAGAACCTGCGATCGAAAAAGTGGCCAAGTATGGAATGTGGGATCCGTGCAAGCTCTATAAAAACCTCATGTTCATACCTTATAAGAGTACATACTTAGTATGTATTACTCATTTTTTGGAAAACTTCTAGCTACGGAAGTTGGGGGATTCATGACTTCAGATTTCAATTACTTTTATATCAACAGGCCGACTGACTGCTTTTCCGTTTGATATTGTAAGAAACAAATATAAACTGACCCAAGTCCAATTATGCTAATACATCAACAGGAGGCCCTTAAAATTCAAATAGTCTGCAAGTCCGCTTGTCAATTTGTATACCGTAGAACTCTGGGTTCTATTTGTAGGGCATAGAACAACAGAGGCCCAATTTTGAGCCCACCAGCCCGAGAACCCACGATTCAAAAAGTGGCTAAGTATGGAATGAGGGCTGCGTACATGCTCTATAAAATCTCATGCCCATACTTTATAAAAGTGCATATTTGGTATGTATAACTCGTTTCTTGCGAAATTTTCTAGGTGCGGAACTTGACGGATACACGTGTTCATATTTCCACCCATTTTTATATTAGCAGCCTGACCGACCTCTTGCATGTTTCATATTATACAAAATTTTTGGAACGCAAGTTTTCGAACATGCAGGTTTTTCTTTGAAATAAGATATTTCACATCCTTTTATAATTTTATGTAATCAAATTGTACAATATGAATATTTAATATTAATACTTTAGTATTGAAAATAATATTTTTAGGTAGTGTTAAATAGTTGATAGGGATCAACATCCGTAAACAATCGCAAGGTTGATCTCGCCAGCCCTAGAGTCCATCTGTGAATTTGTATATGGCGGAACTCCGAGTGTTCTTTGAACCACACGAAACAATAGAAATGCAATGTTGAGCGAGACAAGCGGCAAGTCCGTCTGTCAATTTGTATATCATGGAACTCTTGGGTGCTATTTGTAGGTCACAGAACAATAGAGGCCCAGTTTTCAGCCCGCCAGCCCGAGAACCCGCGATCCAAATATTGGCTTAAGTATGGAATGCGGGAACAGTACATGCTCTATAAAATCTCATGTTTGTACTTTCTAAAAGTATATTTTCTGTATTACTCGTTTTTTTCGGAAAAATTATTGGTAAGGAAGTTGGCAGATTCATGTATTTAGATTTCACTTACTTTTATATCACCAGCCCGACCAACCGACGGCTTCCCTGTTTCATATTGTACAAACCTCGTTGTCTAATTAAATTGTACAATATCAATATTTAATATTAATGATTTATTATTCAAAATAATGTTTTTAGATAATGTTAAATACTTAATAGGGATTAGAATCCGTAAACAATGGCACTCTCGAGGCCGCTAGCCTTGGAGTTCGTCTGTCAATTTGTATATCGCGAAACTCCGAGTACTGTTTGTATGACACGAAACAGAAGAAGTGCAATGTTGACCGAGCTAGCCCGCATGTTCGCTGGCAAATTTGTATATCGCGGAATTTTGGATGCTATTTGTAGACCACGAAACAATGGATGCCCAATTTAGAGCCCGTCGGTCCAAGAACCTGCAATCCAAAAAGTGGCCAAGTATGGAATGCGGGATCCATACATGCTCTATAACATCTCATGTTCATACTTTATAGTACATATTTAGTGTGTATTACTCGTTTTTCGAAAAATTTCTAGTTTCTCTTTTCTCTCTGCTTTCCCCTTTTGAATTGCGGGTTCCTGCATAGGTGGGTTTAACATTGTGTTTCCATTGTTCCGCCGCGTGCAACTAGCACTTGGATTTCCACAATTTACAAATTAGCAAACAAACCCCCCTTCATCTCGTATGCTTTTGTTTTCTGTTTGCTTGGTCCTTTTTCCCAATATCTCATGCTTTTATATACAGAACCCAAAGTTCAACAATATACAAATTGCCCTCTCACTTCCGTTGTTCCCCTACGCACAAACAACAGCCGAAATTCCGCGACATACAAATTGACAACCAATATCTGTCACTGAGATGCAATATGACCATCGGCCCTTCACATCTCCTGGGTATATCTTCTTCTCTTTTTCTTTTGTAACCCGTCCGATCGCTTTTCATACTTAGGTATTTCTTGGAATCGGTTTCGCGGGTTGGTGGGTGCATGAAATGTACAATGCTTCGTCGCAATTCGCCATCACCGTTGCCTTCGTACTTGTTTCCAAATATGCAATAATTAATCTTTAATGCTAGTAGTTCATCCTGCAGGGACCGTTAAGATTGTCATTAATGTCCGAAAATCTAGAGAAGATTTGTCATTACTACGAATTAAACTAAGATTTGCACAGAAGTATGTTATCCTTTCCAAGTATTCATTTCAAACATGATGCAATCTGTTTTTGTTCGCCGTCGGGCTGGTGCCTTTAAGAAATTTCTAATTCTTAATCTCTCTTCACCGTCACCGCGACCTTCACACTTTTTTCTAATTATGCAATTAGTGAGCTATAATGGTGACAACTCATTCCGCACGAACCCCGGAGATTTTCATTGATCAACGAAAGGCTAGAGGAGATATTCCATTGATACACATTAAACCATCATTTGTGGAGGGTTATATTATCCCTCCCCGATTTTCATTTCAAACATCGTCTCGAGCAAACAGAAATTGTCATTAGCTTGTGGCAACAGTTCTGTCCAGATATAGTAAACACATTCGGGCATAATGGCTAGAGGTTCCACTATTCCAAGGCATATTCTTACTGCTCATCTCCCTCCGCTTAGGAGCAAAAAAGGAGATGGTCCCTTGGTACATCGAGAGATATATTTCAAGCCAAATAATTCCAAGGCAACCCTGCCTGCTCAGAGAACCTGCCCAGTTGCATTCATGGCTTCCACAGAGTTTTATATCATGGATTCTGAGTTGGAAGAAGATGATTTGATGGTCGATGATATGACAATGGTTGATGGAAATGCAAAGACTCTTCCCACTCCTGTGCCCAAATTGAAATCAACCATAATGGGTGGAACTTCCCGGCTCAGTGATGGCGGTCCTAACAACACCAAAAGGAGTTTCATAAAAGAAATTGATGTTGAACGCAATAGCCACTTTGCAGCGTGAAAGTAGGAATTCCAGAGTTCGAAATTAGTTCGTTCTGGGCAGAAGAGTTTCATTGTAAAGAAATGATATGTTGATGCTCCCAGAGATATATTTCAAGCCAAAAAATTATTCACTTACGTGACTATTGCCCTGTTCTCTGGATATATAATTAACATCTTCGGGAATCAGGTCCAGAACTCTCATTATTGCAAGGCATTTTTCTACTATGGACTAATTTGGGCCTCTGAAATTGCACGTGCAACCTGTGTCCCTGATTTTTTTTCAACTATGCAAAGGCAGTTTCAGTTAAGGGAAATTCCATTTTCCCTGCAACATTTTTCGTCTTCTTCCTCACAGGAAGCTTCTAAAAACTATCAATTTCACCACAGGATGATTCATCGAGGAGAAAACTGCAAGGATGTTGCATACTGCAGATCCCGTGCCTGTGTTTGTGGCAGATACGTTCAATGTTTTGGCTCGAAGAACTGGGTCCAATTTCTAAGGATAGATGTACAATACTCAGGTTTTTCTTTTTTTTTTAAATGGATTTGCTATTAAAAAAAATTTCCTTGGAGTCTTCGTTGCTGCTTCTTTTCTGGATTTAACGCCTGTTCTCATTGGCATGGTTCAGTGCTGTCATAGTTCTTGGATACTGTGTTTACTTAGGTTATTTTTTCTAAGATGGAACATGTAACAATTATATGACAATGTACTCTGTCAATCCACCAACCTTTTATGAAAAAAAAAATGGATTACACACAGTTTGAAACCAACGTTCAATTCTATTCGTAATGCAGATAAACATAGCAATACCAATGTACAATCTTGTAGAAAAATCGTCATTCTTGTTTCTAGACATGCAATTATTAAGTTTTAATGCTAACAACCCATAATGAAAGAAGTTTAATACTTAAGTTAATATGTTACAGTCATAGAAGAATGTATCAAGAACATAGTTACACCCACATGCTCCAATAAAATCTAATCTTCAGCAAAACATTTGCTGGCAATTAGTAGAAAATGAAGTTTAATAGTTAAGTTAATATGTTACAGTCATGGAAGAAAGTATCAAGAACATACTTACACACACAGGTTGCAATAAAATCTAATCTTCAATAATGAATTTGGTGACAATTAGTATAAAATGATGGTTTTGCAACAATGGGGCTTCTTTGAAACCAATTCGCGCTTACGAAAACTACCTTCGCCTTTCTATTTTCCCACTCTTTTATTCCCTATAGTTTCTCTTCCTGGTTACTTGATCGTTTTTTTTTTCTGAAAATGCCTTGTTGCGCGGCTTAGTGGATTCACGCATTTCCAACGAGCGCTTCCTCTTTCTTTAAATTGGACCTCTATTGTTCTGTGTCCTACAAGTAGCACCCAGAGTCCTGCCATATACAAATTGACAAGCGGACTTGCGTGCTAATTGGCTCAACATTGCACTTGTACTTTTCCGTGACCTCCAAACAACATTCGGACCTCCGCGATATACAAATTGACACACAGGCTCTAGGGCTGGAGGGCTCAAGATTGCCATTGTTTACGAATGGAAAAGTGCTAAAACGAGACATACCACATTTGCGCCACATATTCTATATTAAAGGGCAAAGCATTTCCTCTATAGTTTCATGCCCTACAAACAACACCCACAGTTCCGCACTATACAAATTGACAGGCAGACTTGTGGGCTGGCTGGCTAATAAAATGCGTTGGAGTTCCGCGATAGACAAATTGATAGACGAAGATACTTCTCCGACCGCGAATTCCCGGTAGGTGGGCTCTAGATTGGACTTTTGTAGTTCCATGGCCTACGAACAGTACCGTCACTTCCGCGATATACAAATTTACAACTGGACTCAGATCATACCCTCTTCCGTATTACACTCCACCTATCATGCCCTCTTTCGTGGTATACATTTTGCACTGAAAATTTCCAAGAAATACAATTTAACCATCGGGTCCTCACGTCTTCTATGGAACTATTGTCACCCCATTTTGAAGCCCGTCTGTCCACTTTCCAGTCTTCACCATTTCTTCGAATTTCTTTGGTTGATCGTCGATTTGGCGGGTTGAAGAAATATTCATTTCCTAGTCGTTGTTTCCTGTGCCCACACCCCTTTGCAATTAGCAATTAGCAATTATATATAAGATCTTATTTGTAGGCATGCAATTAGCAAGCGCTAATTTCAAACATCATGGAATTTCATTTCCGCGTCGTCGGGTTGGTCCCTTCACGAAAACTTCACTCCTCACTTCCGAGAACGAGTCGGCCCAACTGTTTCCCTATTCCATACTTAGCCACTTTGTTGGAATTCCGCAAATATACAAACCGCCCGCTGGACTGCTCCATCATGATCTCTTTCGTTTTACACATTTTGTAGTAAAAAAATTCGATACATAAAATTTGACCGTGGAACACTTGCCTATCCTGAGTATCCCCGTAACCCTTTTTTGAATGTCGTCCGACCACTTTTCAGACCTTGCCATTCTTTCCTTGCTCTCCCCCATCTCCGTCACCCTCGCACTTGTCTATAATAAAAGAAAAAAAATAGTTATATATATATATATATATATATATATATATATCTTGTTTCTAAATATGCAAGACATTTAATTGTAACATCTCATCATGCAGGAACCGTATAGATTGTCATTGATGGGCGAAAGGCTCGAGGAGATATCCTATTAATGCATATTAAACCAAGATTTGCGGGGGGTTATATTATTGCTTCCGAGTGTTGATTTCAAAATCATGAAATGTCGTTCACACATCGTGGCCTTGGCACGTTCACGAAACCTCCAATCCTTAATTGCTCTTCGTCGTACCCACCACCTTCGTATTTCTAAATATGCAATAAGTAAGCTTTACTGCTAATAGTTCATCATGCACCACCCATACAGATTGTCATTAATCAGCAAAAGGCTCGAGGAGCTTTCCCATTCATAAGCATTTAACCAAGATTTAGCGAAGAGTTACATTATCGGGAGCATTTAACCATCATCTGGAGCAAACCAACGTTCTCATAAACCTATGGCATCGGCTCGACAACAGTTCTATGGAGATACAATGAACATCTTCGGGCGTGAGGACGAGAACTTCCAGTGGTCTAGGGCATATTCTTATTACTCAACCTCTGTCGCAGAGAACCAAGTAATTTGGACTTCTGGGATTGCTCATACAGGTTGTGTCCCTGAGGTTTTTTACTGTAAGGACTTGGTCTCTTGGTGTGCTGATAAATTTATTTTAGACAAAAAAATTATTCCACTACGGGACCGCTCTTCTGTTTCTTTGTCACCTCAAGTCTTCCGCCAGATGCTAATATTGTTGGAGCCAACATTGACGTTCGAAGGAGAAGATTCAACACAGTTCCTAGCAAAGCATAATAACGGGTTCAAACTCTTGCCCCATTTATTGCAAAACCTACTTCTAGTTCCTAAAGATATTACAAGATTGCAGGTTAGTTCATTTAGAAATCCATTTCACGAAATTGCCTGGTTGTTTACAAGAATAACGGGACAAGAGTCCACAACAACTATTGCCCAGATGGATCTTTATATTTTGTATTTCACAGTCAACGAACAAGCCATTTTTTATTAGGGCAAGTTAATTTCCCATGAAATCTGTTCCCAATTGTCAAGCTTCAAAAGGGAAAAGAAATTTTATATGTCGTCCTATTTAGTTTTTGCGATAGCGCATTCTTATCAGTTTCCACAACTGTCTCTCTCCAAGAATGTCAACTGCGAATTCCACCCAGTAACGTTCTGGTACCAGGCCTTGTGGAAGCACAAGTCTTCCCATTGTTTCTATGAAGTTTTTAATGGCTTTGTGTCTATTTTCAAAGTTTTGTTGTTAGGAGAGGATGCTCCCCGCATATCTAAACAAGCAACCAATTTTTTGGACAAAAAGGGGACACCTGAACATTTGGATAATTACACTATTATAATAATTTTTGGCTCCACGAAAATACCTACTCTCCTTCCATGTCACATTACAGAAAAAATGTTTGTTGTAGAGGTATCACGACAATACAATTACTGGTTGCATCTGTTGCAAAAGAAGAAAAAAAAACAGTTTATTCCTCTGCCTTGGAAAGTAGGGGAGTTTGTGTTGAAA
Source organism: Picea mariana (assembly GCA_032191745.1). Taxonomy (NCBI): domain Eukaryota; kingdom Viridiplantae; phylum Streptophyta; class Pinopsida; order Pinales; family Pinaceae; genus Picea; species Picea mariana. The sequence continues at coordinate 22,275 of JASDQU010507702.1, read as the reverse complement.
AACGTCAAGAAAATTGAGGAATTCACAGTGCATTCTAGCATATCCAACCTGAGATATGCTGAAATCATAAGAGAGTTTGACCCCTATAATATTTTTCGACAACATTTATAAACACTTGGCGTCGACGATTGTTTTAAAAAAAAACACCTACCCGAAAACAGAGACAGTGGCGACAACATTCCTACCTCTGATGTCGACGATGTGGACACAGTGTAAAGCTGCACTAAATTGTACACGCAACAGGGGAAAGGCCCCGGTGACAAGAGTGTTCAATCGACAAATAGCACTCCAAAAAGTACAGCATCCCAGAGCATCGCTCCAACGACCCACCACAGCAACAAAGAAACTCAAAGTTCTTCAAACGGAGGGGGAGATAACGACCCTCCTCACTATAAAATTGATATTTCTCACAAGCTTCCGGTAGAGAAGAAGAGAAAAAAAAATGTGGGACAGCGGGAAGAGCCAAAAATTCAGAGTGAGAACATGGAACTTGACACTAATCTGGATAGCATGCTCCGCTTCCTTGATCAGCTCGGAAATGCCATCTAGCATAGCCGTCCAATGGACATATTCGTTACCAAAATTTTTGAAGAAGATGAATCCTTCGTGTTCCAGAGCGTTGTTTTTGATAGCCAGTCCAAAACATTGATAATTGAGAAAAAATATGTTAAAAATAAGAAAGGGAAATCTCGTTCAGAGGTTTCCCTTGCCAACATGCGGTCATCCCAAATCTGTCAACTTCACACCGCGAGCAGAGAAGCACTTCATGATTCCATTGGAGGCATCGAGACCAAGAATGCCAGACTAAAGGACTGGGTCAAGGAATTGGAAGAGGCTTTCATTCCTATGCCATTGATTGTCAATCACTTGGCAATAGCCATGCCTGCCACCCCTGCAGTCAACGTAAAAGCATCCTCCACCCTATTGGCATCCTGTAGAGGATAGGTGGAGAATAATATCAAGAAAAGAATGGAACTGGTTACTGAGGTGTGGAAAACATCACAAACCATCACTTCCCTTAAAACCAGGGCACATAGTTTGTTCGAACATTTGCAAGTGGAGTTAAAAGATGAAGAAAAATTCTTTTTAAAAACAATCCTTCCTTTTGGCACCATTGTCAACAATATGACAGAAACAAAAAGAAGAGAACACGATCTTCCATCCAAAAACCGGATCGGTCAATTGAATGCATGTTGGAAAGAAAAAGTGAAGAACCTGCATCTCATTGTTCATTCATGTGAACAAGCCATATCGAAGAAAGATAAATTATTCACAAGGTTCTCAAGAATAGACTTAGCCGGAAAAACCAACGAATTCCAAGACCCCGACTTAATCGCAAACTCCTTGCCCTTAACCAGGCAAGAGTTCGATAAACATGTTGCTATGTTTAAGGCCTTGTCTCTAGAAAAGTTTTACAACATCCTTCACTTCGATCAAGCTCACGTCGAGGACTGGCTAGTCAAATATTCAGTACAGAATGAGGAAATTCATCAAGCTCTGTGTAATCTTTCTATCGACTTCCGAGAATTAGAAAATGATCTTTTCAACATAAAAATATGGAATGAGATCAACGTCGCCCCAATGAGAAGCTACATTCAAGAATGGCTTAAAAGACAATTGAAGCAGGACACCGATGAAAGACAACAGACAGTTGTTAGGATTCCAATAGTCGTCAACGACATCATTGAAACCACATCCGTCAACAACATCAATGAAACGACAGCTGCAAGAAGATAGCTAAAGGGCTCATATGTACCCTCACTGTAAGTCTACTGATCGCATCTTGCTTTGTTTATCAACCCAATTATTCCACTTTCTTAAATAGAGATGTGTGACAAACACTTATACCTTTCAATTTATTTTTTTTGCAGGTATTGCACTCTATCTTCTTTCTACAATCCCGTTTCTTGTACATATTTCTCTAATGGTTTGTGGGAGCCCCAATCCCAGTCTACATGACAAACGCATTGAAATTCCCATTAATATGTAACAAACTTTAATTTTTTTGTATATTTCAAAATTTCCAGTAGTATGTAACAAACTTTTATTTTTTGACATACTTCAAATAAAACTATTTTCTTATCTCCTTTTAAATTTATGTCTTCATACATTTTTATCTTTCACCAGTCTGTATGAAAAATGCATTTAAAATTGTATATGTAACAGACTTTTATTTTTTTATATATTTCTAAATAAATGGTGCTCTACATGCCAACCATCATTTACTTATACCCCATGTTCACAGATGCATTTCAATTTTTATATGCCAAGCGCCATTTACTTATGCCCCATGTTTTGTGATATACATGTTGCATACAACATTTCTGTCATATACATTTCAAAATTTCCAGTAGTATGTAACAATTTTTATTTTTTTTTTACATATTTCAAATAAAATTGTTTTTGTATCTCCTTTTAAATTTATGTCTTCATACATTTTTATCTTTCACCAGTCCATATGGCAAATGCATTTAAATTTCCAATTTTTTTCTTCCACTCTGAACAGATTTGTAGTTCGTTATATCCTTTCAAAAAATAAATGGTGCTCTACATGCCAAGTGTCATTTAATTTTGCCCCATGTTTCGTGATATACATGTTACACACAACATTTCCATCATTTACAATTCGACCCCATTTTCCAATATTTGCTTTCTAACCTCGTTGGCAGGGACTAGGCTGCCACGTGGCCTTGTTAAAAAAGATACATGTAACAATTATAAATTTTGTTAAAATAACTACATGCAACAATTAGAATTTTTGTAAAACATGTATAAAGTTATTAAAAAAACTACATGCAACCATTAGAAATTTTGTAAGATGTGTACAAAATTATATGTACATCATAAAAAAAAATTGTAAGACATGCAAAAAGTTATATGTACATCATTTGCACACATTTGTATTAAAATGTATGTCTTGCCCCCCTTCTAGAATGAGTATGTCTCTTAGCTATCAAAACCAAGAATTGACCTAAAGCCTTGACTATGAATAACTTTCTTTTCTATATCAACAATCCCATAAACACGTGCATTTGGCTTGAGACTACCCCCATGTCCCTTAGGGAGTCCCCAACTCCAAGTAGCCTTGAAAATAAAATAGACTCTAAAGGTTTCGATATGGGAATTCATAATTCCAAAGGAACCAAAAATGATGGGATAGGAATCCTTTAGAAGAGGTCTTAGTCTCTGGGGAGAACCATATCATATCCTAGAGGGAAAAGGTAGACAATATCCGTTACAGACTTATAAATTGATAGAATTTTTCTTTGTAAACATGAGTTTCTCCCAAGTTTGTTTCGACACCTGAGGTCATGTGGCACTACCTTGCCTTGGCTATAGTGGCATGGCTAGCCTGTATCTACTACAACCAAACTATGCCTCTTTACTTAAGGTCTACCTATAACTTCATCTTAAGATATAATATGCCAAATGTAGCTAATTCCTACTTGACCAAGTTCATTCAACAATAGACACACGTCCAAATGTGGCCTTTAAAACATCCCAACAATACTTATACTTAGCCAATTGTTCAATACTTACCCAATACAATACATTGCAAGGAACATAACATTCATCTAAGTAAAGAGACTACAACACATGTGTATAGATCCATCCAAGGCAAATGCCTTAACTTTATTATATGAAAAATGATACATATATACAACAAGGGAATTACAACCTTCTGCCTCAACAAACTTGCACAATCCAACTCTTGAAACAATCATGGGCCTACCTCCTGCAGGTCCTTTCTTCTTCTTCTTCTCATTGAGTGAGTACAATTTTCCCTACAGTGCCAACCCTAAACTTAGCATAATAAAAAATCTCCTTTACACTTGCGTAAATGATGATGAATGATTAATGCCTTAACATCTTTGAGGCATCCACTATTTATACAATACTTGTCTCACACTTACATGCCCCTCAAAGCCTAAGTGGACCCAAGTGCTCACATCGCCAACTTAGATTATGCCCCAAAGTTTCATTGCCCCTTTCATGTCTTGTTTGCCAAACATTCGATGTTCAATGGTGCTACACCCAAAGTGCCATGCGCCCAACAAGTGCACCCAACAAGGGTGTTCCCAATAAGTACATCCAAAAGTGGATGTGTGCCCAACAAGTGCATCCCACAATTATTCTCTGTGGATGCTTGTGCCTAAAGTAACTTCTACCATCCGTCACAACCCCCAAGTGTGGAACACCTAACTCCTTAGGTTTGTATGTAGCCCAAACACCCAAGTCTATAAAAGACAGTGAAGTTATCTATGCCAATTTGTTTGTCATGTGTTCTACATCTATGCAGACAAGGTTGCCTTCGACAACCCTCTTTGAATTTCCTCACCAAGTTCGCTTCCAAGATTCTTTTGGTATAACCAACTAATGCAAGCTATAAAGGTTTGTAGTGCATCCAATCTATGAGAAAGGGTGTCCAACATGTCCATGGTATGCCTTGCCAATGAACCAAGGCACTCCAAAACTGACTCTTATAGGCAACAACCTTGCGTCAAATATGTTTGTACTAGTTAGTGACCATTAACTTGGTGATCATGTGGCATAGGTGCTCGAATCCATTCAAAGATAGGACCTTACATCCTCCCCCACTAAAATTCATTATTGTCCCTGGAAACATCCTCAAGAACCTGTTATCCTCCAAGTCTGTTGTCCAAAATCATGCATTCATCTATGGTTGGCTTCTCTAACCACTTTACAATGTCACTGTCGCAATTACTTGTGCAATTACACAGTGTCCATTATTTCCTTTGAACAAAGCATTTTTTCCCAACTCTATCTCAATGCTCCTGGATCCCGATGTCGTTGTTGTTTCCTTCTATTGTGGCTGCAACCTGAGTGTCCTTTGCTGGTACAACTACCTTCCACTACTATGGAAACTCAATCTCTACTAAGAAGGTTGTGCAATTATCTACATGTCACGTTTTCGAGTCTTACAACTGCTCTAGTACTTTTGTCCACTTTTCCATGCTTTCATACATTGAACTTTTCTAAAATTGTTGCAACTTAAGCATCCCTGAGCCAACTCCCTGATAATATACTTCATCATGCTTAAACCAACCACATCCCTTCACACTTCAATCTATTTTTACAACTTCAATGGACCAAGGCAAGGTCATTGTTAACCCAAAAATCCTCTTTGGACTCAACATGATGTTTATCATTTTCATATCTTCCTGAGTTGGCACGAGGGTTTCTTTTAGCATCCCATTAAGCTTAAGTTCTATTCAAAGATAGTGGCAGGAGTCGTAATTACTATGGTTATTATCCATTAAAGAGTATCATTGGGTTAAATTGAGAGGTTCATTTGAGAAAATAATGACTTATAGACACTAGAATAATATCAAGAATCAATTTCAAGTCACTTGGTCTCAGTTCAAATCAGTTATAGGGTTTAGATTCAATTTGGTCAGTGCCTCCATTATCAATCAGAGGGATAGTAGGGTTAAATGAATTTCAAAGTAATAATCTTCCATATCCTACTATCATCTATTAGGACATCTTCATACCAATCATCAATGTCATGATGTCCAACAACATCTTGTTGGAACCCAAGTGGGTTCAATCCAACCTTGTTCAGCTTATTTCAGAACCCTAATATTTTTCCCTAGGGGAGGCCATCCTAGGATTATTTTTCAGTTCTAAAACTCTCCCATATCATAATTCCCTATGTCAAGGCTGCTCAGTTCATATTTCATGAATTGAGGACTCAGTTTGTAAAAAATTCAACGTTGGCCCCTTTAACTAGTCATTGGGCGGGTCCCAAAGGGACATGATCTTTCACGGAAAATAAAATAAAATATGTTCATTTTGTACAAATTTTAGTGTTTTACCCTATAGTGATCGGTATGATATTTCCAACGAGAAAACGTTTCCCCGATTTTAAGTTCGTATGAACAGTCTATGAAGTGCACGAATTGCACACCTCCTAAATGGCCAAAATCCATAATTGTGACTTCCTTATCAGTTTATGTTATGATATCTGAATTAAATGAAAAATCATATCTATAAGTGATGTAGAGAAGTGCTATATCTTTTCAACGATATATCATATGTCTAGTTTCGACCCTTGGTCGTTGAGAATGAACCATCGCAATTTCAGGACTAGTTTCAAACGTTAGTTTGGTGACAATGGTTTAGGGTTAAAACTTTGTTGTTGATAGGATTAGAATCAGAAAATCAAAGTTTCCATGATGTATTAGACTCAGATATGTTTTCAACGATGCCTCATTTTCCTCATTCTGAAGTCGTATGGCCCAATTAGAGTTGTCACAAATCTATGAACTGGTTGAGGAGGGATGGTCTTAATAACTTGCATGATAGAGGTTCAGGTCAGTCAAAACAATACTTAATAGTCTCATATCGGGTTTTCATTCCCACATCATCGAAGTAATCATCAATAAATTTTTGTTGATACTTCATTTTCCTTGTTTGGATATCGTATGTCGATGTGGCATCTTTTTCAAGTTTGGGCATTTCATGCACCCCACAAGCATATCAGGGTTTTAGAGAGCAGACTTTACTGGCTAAAATTGAGGGACTAGATAGCACAAGATCAGGTTTTTGATTTCATATTCACGATGGGATCATTGAGACCTTTTCAACGGTGTACTCCATGTTGCATTCTGACTCCGTCTCATCCAGTCTCATTCTCATGCTCCATCAATGAAGGTCAAAGTCAAAGTCAAAGGGTTGATTTTCCATGCTTTTAGAGAAAAAAATATTAAAAAATTAAAAAATAATGTGGAAAAGGGGAGGAGCACGTGGGATTTCCATGTAGTCCCCCCCCATGCAAATTTGGAAAAAGAAAAAAATAATAAAAAAATACAAAACCCCCTCTCCGCCCTTTAGTTTTCCATTTGCTCAATGCATAGATAGAGAGAGGGGAGCTATGAAACTCTAGTTTAGGTAGTAGCAGGAAATAAACATGATGTATAGTTTCTGACCAAAATCATAGGTCAGGTACCCCAATCCATCCTCTCCCAAACTTAAAAAAATTGATCAATTGATAACTAGTTTTTCCCCTCTGCCATTGTTTGCAGTATTTCAAAATCTAAATAATGTTGATTACCAGAAAATAATTAAATAATGGAAGAAAAATTAATAATATATAATTAACCACCCATATTGGGTGTTAGATGGCCCACAAGGCCGAGAGGAAGCGACGTATGGTGGGGAGATGGGACTGGAGGTCCTTACGCGGGTTGTCTTCTCCATAACACTGCCTCACGTCACCTCCACAAGACACATGACTCATCCACCACATGCAACAGGGGATGTAAATGAGATCACATCGAGTTACGAAGGAGGGCGATCAATGCAATTTGTGGAGGCGTATGTTGGGACGGTTAAGGTAATTGAGGATGATGATGCAAAAGTTAATGGTCGTAGGTGAACAGGATGACCCCGTTGTAGTCGTCATCATGGCCATGCATGGGAAGGATTTAGAAAATGAGGTTCGACAGATGAAAAATTTAATTCAGTGGCTTAGGAAATTGTTCTATGTTGCTGAGATTGCCTGCTTTCCATGAAGAGTGCAATGGATATTGGGAGGACTATATTCTAGCCATCCGCGAAGCTCAACAAGAGGAAGAATGGTTTCGCGCAAGCACAAGAAGGAGATGAGAATGGAGTAGAAGACTAGGGAGGTCATGGATGTTGAAGATGTTGCAAGAAATTATGAGGAGGGGGTCGACCCGACAAATAGAGAGGAAATGCAGGCTCTAGAGAATGAAGTGTGATCTAGGTGAGCTTGGATGGATAATGAGGAGGTGGAAAAACATGTGGGATATTTGGTCCCCGACTTGGGATGCACTAGGAACAGGGAAACCAAATTGTTTTAGAATGGTTGAATTATATTAGCGTGTAAAGACTATGGTTGCTCATGGCAGGCCAACTCTTGAGCAAGACATTCAAAATCTGAAGTAGAGGATGGATGCAATAGAGAGGCAATCCAACTTGTTTATCACTATATTTTCATGGATTGTAAAGAAGTAGGGAGGGGTATTTCATATTGCTAAGGGAAAGGATGCTCCATCTAGCTCCAAGGCCCTGATAAAGCCGCCACCCTCAATATCCCGCCAGGTTCAGGTGCCTAATATATGATGCAATTGGCATAAGTCAGGATCTTTATAGTCTAGGATTACTAGTTTTTTTGTTTTCTAGTCTCAAGGTTCTCAGTTAAGACTGGTTAGAAATATTTTTTCAAACAAAGTATGATAGTTATGATAGTTTTTTTAATTGGCTTGGTTTCCCTCTAGGCAAGAAAGAAAACTCTAGGTCATCTTCTACAAACAATCTTATGGCTGATATAACTATCTACATATATTTTGCCTCTTTATAAATATAA